>JARHVA010002238.1:0-177500 GCA_037957365.1 Torreya grandis
TCTAGATGAGTGGGGTTGGGAACTCTGGTGAGGCACCATAAAGATCTATAGGGGTGAAGGGCATATCTCTCTAGTCATTTAAGTGGGTGGGGATTAGATAGATAGGGGGATGGTGAGGGGCATATGTTCATCTATAGATGGACCCTCTAAATAATTTAAGTGGGTGGGATTATAGGCCATCAGGTAAGTGGGTGGGGATTAGATAGGCCCCCCTCTCCCCTATATAAAGAGGGGTGGTCCCACCATATAGAGTTTAATGAGATCAATATATATTGGGGGTGGGGGGGGCATAGAGTGAGAGGGGGATAGATAGATGGGGGTGAGGGGCATAGATATATCTAGATGGAGTTCATCTAGTTCATTGATGTATGGTAGGGATGGTCCATCAATGGCATAGATGTACTTTACTTGATGATTGGGGCTAGTCACTATAGAGCTATGCCCAACTAGACTCTAGAGTGGGGCTCTCTAGTCTATTCCAAATGAATTGAAGTGGGTGGGGATTGGGTCTATCCAATCCCCACCCACTTCAATTCATTCCTCAATAATAAATAGGGAGACATCTATGGGGACCCCTTTACATTTCCCTATTAAGCTAGATATCAGGAAGGCAAGCATCCCTTGATATGTCTCAATATCGAGAAGTTTGCTTCCTAATAAATAGATTTGTTTTGAGCCTCTATATTTGTAAAGGGTGGCTTACCCTAGAGAGTGATATAGGCTGGTGTCTCACCCTAGAGAGTGATATAGGTTGGTGGCTCACCTTAGTCTCTTGGCATAGACAAGATAGATATAGATGGCCCACTCTATGGCATGCAAGCCATAGATCTATCTACAAGAAGTGTAGCTCTTCTATTTTATATGTGATAGAGATGATACGAGGGCATATAATAGATGGACATAAATATCCTCTATTCTCCCTCTATAAAGGGACATATCTATCAAACATCCTATCATGTATGTCATTAGTTCAATTTAATTTAGTTCAATTTAGTTTAGTTTAATTCAATTTGGTTATAATAGATGGGGATGCAGATGGGGATTCTAGCCCCTCCCCTCTCCCCCCTCTCCCCTGTCTATATAGATGGGATGGGGAGCCCCTCTCTATTTAAACTAACTCAAATTTCTATGGTATGGTTGGGGGTGGCCCTTCTAGCCCATTAAATCTATAGGGTGGCCAAGCCCTATCTATCCCATATATATAAAGAGGGGGGGCTATCTATCTATAGGGTGGCCCCCCTCTCCCCTCTTCCTAAATATCTAGCCCATTAAACTTCTATTTCTATTTCTATTTCTATTTCTATTTCTATTTCTATTTCTATTTCTATTTCTATTTCTATTTCTATTTCTATTTCTATTTCTATTTCTATTTCTATTTCTATTTCTATTTCTATTTCTATTTCTATTTCTATTTCTATTTCTATTTCTATTTCTATTTCTATTTCTATTTCTATTTCTATTTCTATTTCTACTTCTATTTCTATTTCTATTTCTATTTCTATTTCTATTTCTATTTCTATTTCTATTTCTATTTCTATTTCTATTTCTATTTCTATTTCTATTTCTACTTCTATTTCTATTTCTATTTCTATTTCTATTTCTATTTCTATTTCTATTTCTATTTCTATTTCTATTTCTATTTCTATTTCTATTTCTATTTCTATTTCTATTTCTATTTCTATTTCTATTTCTATTTCTATTTCTATTTCTATTTCTATTTCTTTTTCTATTTCTATTTCTATTTCTATTTCTATTTCTATTTCTATTTCTATTTCTATTTCTATTTCTATTTCTATTTCTATTTCTATTTCTATTTCTATTTCTATTTCTATTTCTATGGTGGCCCTCTCCCCTCTCCCCTCTCCCTAAATATCTAATCAAGCCCATTAAACTTCTATTTCTATTTCCATGGTGGCCCTCTCCCCTCTCCCCTCTCCCTCTCTATATAGATGGGATGTCTCAAGTTAGAGGGGGCCCTAAACTAACTCTAAACTCTAAACTTTAACATATATATAGGACATTCTCGCATGATCGGTGAGGCCATATAGATATATAGGGTATTTAGCCTATAGATCTATATGGCATCAGTTGAGTGATTCAACATATAGATCTATATGGCATCAGTTAAGTTCATCTATCTGTCTAGAGTTATTCATGTTGTCTTTAGTCATTACCCCATCTGTATGACATATCTATATATAGGGGGAAATGATATTGAATAGTACCCACTTCATCAATGAGGAGAGATAACCACTTCATCAATGAGGAGATAAGAGCAAACAATGGAAACTATAAGAATAGAGAGGGGGGTCCCTATAGAGAGATATGGAAACTACTGCCTATTAATCTAATCTATTGAGTAAGATAAGATATATAGGGAGGGGGAGGGGTGTGTAATATAGATTGTCATGTCCCCTTTTTTAGTTGGCATGTCCAGAGTTGATGGTTAGCCTATTATGTGACCCTCGTAGGCTGATGGGATGGATAGAGGGTCTTGATGGAGATCGGCTTGGATTTCATTCGGGCTCTTTTGGACATGAATTAAGGGAGATATTAATATTTGATTGATTTAGTCAAATATTAATTATTTGGTCTAATTTTAATTAATTATTAATTATTAATTATTGGGTCTAATTTTAAGATCCTAATTCTAATTTAAGAATTGGTCTAATTTTAAGACCCTAGTTCTAATTTAAGAAGCCCTAAGTCTAATTTAAGGGAATCTAATTTTAGCAAGCACACCTTTGGAGGGGTATAAGAATTTCTCATGGGAGAGAGTTTGTATATGATTGATTATTGATATTGATTCTTATTAAGAAATTCTTCTGTGAAGAATGAGCCAAGGGTTCCAGGATTCCATTTGCATTGAAGAACGTCAACTCTTCATTGTGTGTGATTCAGAGGTTGTGAGAGATCAACCAATCTATTGCCAAATTGAGAGATAACTTCATACAAAAGTTATCACAGGTGTTTACAAGTTTGAGAGATAACTTCACACAGAAGCTATCACAAGGGTTTACAGGTATTTCTTTATTTTGGGTTTTGATTCAAGAATTATCCAGATATAGATCTTTTGTATTAGCCCATAGTTCTATAATTCAGGATCAAGCATATAGGGTGTGCTATATCGGTGGCCATATGAAGTCTGTATAGATCTATGAAAATCCATATGCATCAATAGAAATATCAAATACTGACATCGGTAGGCAGAGACCTACAAAGACTAACATCGGTCGACATATCATCGGTATCGACAGGTTAATGACTTCAGTCGACTGACGATGGCAGTATAACCAACATCGGTGACTGTGTTTTTTACACAGTAGGCTGAGACGTACCAGTTCTAGATTTATTTCCCAATTCTTGTGAAATATTCAAGCTATTAAGGCTGTATTCTTGATATTCATTGTATACCTGACAGAGGTCCTCTATTGTAAGCATATGAGCAAATAAATAAGAGATTATACTGTGATTTATTTATCTATTTGAAGATATTTTGCAAAAATATAGATAAGCAATTTAGCACTTTATTTTGGTATTCGAGGGGATATTACATTGGTATCAGAGCTTTTTCATAGAAAAAGGAGCCCCTAAGTAAGGGACATCACAATGTTATCAGAGCTAAATCCTGCCATCCTAAGGGGTTGACAATCTTATGTAGCCACAAGAGTTGGGACCACATAGGTATTTCACGCATAGTAGAGCTTTGCTTGAAGGCACTCAAGTTTTAGAACAATAGCCAAAAAACATGGGTGATGATATTGATAGGTCCCATATTCCTCACTATCTTAGAGATCAAGATGATGTAGAGGTTTTACTTACTCTTAGAGACATACGAGAAGGGCAAAGGCAGAATAATGCACTACTATAGCAGTTGGCAGTAGCATTGCCAATATTGGGTACTCCAAGGAGACATTCCCCACATTGTGATGATGTCAAGAGTGATGTAGGATCACAGAGAGGCCTTAGGACTACTTCTCGTATAGCTAACAGGCCTACTAGACTTACCTTTGTGAGACAGGAGGCCAAGGAGGTGATAGCAAGTGAGGAGCATGAGGAGTCATTTACAAACACACTTATGGTAGTGACTGATGAGTGGGAGTTATTACCCCCTGTGGTCAAGGAGATGATTAATTTTGACCGATTCCTCACACAAAGGAAAGAACATTACCGAGGTTGACAGAATGGGAGACCAAGACCCCAGAACAATGATTTGAAGCATGCTACGAGCAGGCTCACACTAGCGATGTTTGACGGTAGTGGTAAGGTGATAGCATAGGCCTGGGTTAGTAAGCTTGATACATTTCTCACATTGTGACCAATGGCTAAGGAAGATGCTATCAGATATGTGACACTACATCTTGAGGGAGTAGCTCACGATTGGTGGCACCATGGGATGGTAACACTCCATCATGATTGGATCACATCTTATTAGGAGTTTGTGGATAGGTTGGTAGAGCATTTTGATAAGAGGGATCCAGAGTCCTATTTTTGAGAGTTGGCATAGTTGTGCCAAAGTGCCAGTCTAGAGTCTTACATTGGTGACTTCTAAAAGTTATCAGTTATGGTTCCTGACATTTCAGAGAGGTGACTTGTAGTACTCTTCATGGAGGGATTGACAGAACCATTGAGAGGTTGGATCAAAGGCTTTGATCCTCCTTCATTATTGGAAGCTATGAAGAAGGTGCGTAGTATGGAGATGGCAGCCCCATCTAGTAAATTTAAATCCAGAGGTACTTCTTCATCCAGGGACCATAAGTGCTCCAATAGAGATAGAGAGGGATTAGATTTTAACATAGATAAATCAGGTGTTAAAAATGATTCAAAGGCCAACCCAGTAACACCACCATTGGATAGAGAGGCTCTTAATGATCTACACAAGAAGAAGCTTTGCTTCTACTACAAAAGTCCATATGATATCCATCATGATTGCCCTTTGAGGCCTAAGGGCAAAGCAAATCGTGTGATGTGGGTGTATTATGAGGATGCAAAATTAGAAGATTCTGAATAGCATGATAGTTTTGAGGAGGTAAAGGCTTCAGAGCCTAAGGCAGAGGTCGATTTAGAGCTTCATATACAGGAGGCATGCCTATCCAGCATTCAGTCGGATGAGTCATTTAGACTCTATGGAGTTTTGGTAGGGCAGAAGGTCACCACCCTTCTTGATACAAGAGCCACACATAATTTCATAGATGCTATATTTGTGGAGAAGCGTGGACTCACTACAAAATATTTTGAGGGCATTAGAGTTAAGGTAGCCAATGGTCACACTCTTAGGTGTGAGTGTATGATTAGAGACCTCCCATTGTGCTTGAAAAACTATGAGTTCAAGGATAATTATTATGTAGTGAACATGGGGGACATAGACTTAGTCTTGTGTATGAAGTGGATTCATTCATTTGAGGAAGTTACTCTTCGTCTCAAAGACATGGAGGTTCATTTTGAGGTTGATGGGAAAACACATATTCTTAAGGCAATACGGGGCAGCAGCTTCAAACATATGTTTTTTCATCGGATGGAGATGCCTATACTACATGAAATGATAGAGTGTGATGATGAGTGAACATTGGCACCAACACAGGAGAGATATGAGGATGAGCTTTGTCTTGAGGTGAGTTCAGTTCAAGAGTTATCACATGTGGTAGGGACTCAGCTTTCTGTTATAGGCAGGTCACATGATGATGATACGAGTATGACTAACATTCACATTCTAGATTTAGATATTATTTAGGGCCTAGAGTTCATGTTGATTGACAGTGGCAGAGATCATGACTACATTTGGGATCTAGGGGGGAATTGATTGGTTTATCATTTAGCGATTGCTTGAGGGCAAGCAATTTTAGGAGGGGTGGATTGTCATGTCCCCTTTTTTAGTTGGCATGTCCAGAGTTGATGGTTAGCCTATTATGCGACCCTCATAGGCTGATGGGATGGATAGAGGGTCTTGATGGAGATGGGCTTGGATTTCGTTTGGGCTCTTTCGGACATGAATTAAGGGAGATATTAATATTTGATTGATTTAATCAAATATTAATTATTTGGTCTAATTTTAATTAATTATTAATTATTAATTATTGGGTCTAATTTTAAGATCCTAATTCTAATTTAAGAATTGGTCTAATTTTAAGACCCTAGTTCTAATTTAAGAAGCCCTAAGTCTAATTTAAGGGAATCTAATTTTAGCAAGCATACCTTTGGAGGGGTATAAGAATTTCTCATGGGAGAGAGTTTGTATTATGATTAATTATTGATATTGATTCTTGTTAAGAAATTCTTCTATGAAGACTGAGCCAAGGGTTCCAAGATTCCATTTGCATTGAAGAATGTCAACTCTTCATTGTGTGTGATTCAGAGGTTGTGAGAGATCAACCGATCTATTGCCAAATTGAGAGATAACTTCATACAAAAGTTATCACAGGTGTTTACAAGTTTGAGAGATAACTTCACATAGAAGCTATCACTTACAAGTATTTCTTTATTTTGGGTTTTGATTCAAGAATTATCCAGATATAGATCTTTTAGCCCATAGTTCTATAGATCAAGATCAAGCATACAGGGTGTGCTATATCGGTGGCCGTACAAAGTCCATATAGATTCATGAAAATCTGTATGCATTAATAGAAAGATCAGATATCGACATCAGCAGGCAGAGACCTACAGAGACTAACATCGATTGACATATCACTGGCATTGGTCGGTTAATGACTTTAGTTGACTGATGATGATAGTATAACCAATGTTGGTGACTGTGGTTTTTACACAGTAGGCCGAGACGTACTAGTTCCAAATTTATTTCCCAATTCTTGCAAAATATTTAGGCTATTAAGGCCTTATTTTCAATATTCATTGTATACTTGACAGAGGTCCTCTATTGTAAGCATATGAGCAAATAAATAAGAGATTATACTGTGATTTATTTATCTATTTGAAAATATTTTGCAAAAATATAGATAAGCAATTCAGCACTTTCTTTTGGTATATGAGGGGATATTACAGTGGTATCAGAGCTTTTGCATAGAAAAAGGAGCCCCTAAGTAAGGAACATCACATAGATCAAAGTTTATATAGAGGGCCCCAGCCCTATATATCTATTTGGGCCTATCTAATATATATATATAGGGTTGAGGCTTCCCCCTATATAGATCTGATCTACTCTAGATATAGGGAGGGGCACAGTCTATAGTTTCATTGGCATGGTATATATTAGAGTTAGTTTAGTTTAGTTTATATAGAGGGCCCCCTCTAACTCAAGACATATATATAGAGAGGAGCACCCCTCTAACTCTATCTAACCCTTTCTTGGTGGGGGGGGGAGGGGCATAGTCTATAAATAGAGATAGAGTCTACCATTCAATTTATATTTGGGGTTGGGGGAGTCTATATTCAGTTTAGATATGGGGTGGGGGGGCACGATCTCTCTTTTTTTGGCACCCCATAGATAGATTATAAATTCTATTCATTATGATAGATAAAGATAGAGGCCAAAAAACACTATCTTGGCACCCCATATATAGACTACAGAGGCCACCCTATATATCTATCCACTCTATATATAGAGAGTGAGCCTACCCCATATAGATATATAGGTATCTATATCTCCCAGCTATCCTAGAGAACTGATCAACCAGTGCCCTCTTCTATATAGATGATAGATGGGGGGCCTCCTAACTAGAGATGAAGGAGGTAGAGTGCCCTCTTCCCTCTTCCCTCTTCTATATATATGGAGATGAAGATGGAGATGGGGCCTCTTGATTGGTGGTTAAGATGAAGGGCTTGAGAGTTCCTCTATCTATATTGGGCCTCTGGGCATAGGGGGCCTAAAGGGAGGGTGCCAGTTATCTAGCTCCTCTATGGAATAGGGGAGGGTGCCCCTATCTATAGATGGGGGTTGGGGATATATGCCCATGGGGTACCTTCTCTCCTCCTGATATAGGGGATAAACTCCCCTCCCTAGACTAGGATAGGGTATAGTCTCTATCTTATATATGCCTTCTCTATCTCTATCTTAACCCAATAAGTCTTTATCCCAAGGAGGGGCTGGTCTGTCAGCCTATATATATTAGATAGGGGGTCTTCCCTAGCAAGGAAGGGGGTGGGGGAGCTGGGGTACCAATGTGGGAGACTAGCTGGTAAATAGAATAGGTGGTAGGGGGAGGTACCCACCAAGATGAGTAGATAAGGGTAGGGGTGTGGCCATTTGATACTCTAGAAAGAAGGGCCACTCTCTTCCATAGATCAGAGGGGGGAGTTTCCTTCTCCATCTCTAAATAAGAGTGCTTAAGAGTAGATAAGATATAGATAGAGAGGGGAGAGGGGAGAAGGACACCATAGAAGTTGAATGGGCTAGATATTTGGGGAGAGGGGAGAGGAGGGTATTCCCTAGACTATCATGGATCTAAGTGGATGGATCTAAGGGAAGCGGTGTGCCTCCTTCTCTTATTGATCTATGGGTGTGCCCCCACTCCTTAAGCTAGGGAGGGGCTGGTCTATGGGCACTGGGGTTAATCAGGGGCCTAACATGTGGGTTAGCTAAGAGGCAGATCTAGCTTAGCATGTGATATTTGGGGCTCCTGACTGGGAATGAAGGAGGCAGTGCACCCCCTTTTAGACTCGTAATCGGTAGTTGGGTGGGCTTGATAGCTCCTCTATCTATATAGGTAGGGCCTCTTCCCTATCTGTATATGATATGGGGAGGTGCACTCGACTGTAATTGAGTCTATAGGGCACCCTAGCTATAAATTAAATGTAAAGAATAGAAATTTAGATCACCTATAGTGAGTTACAAACACACAAGGCCAAATGTAAAGAATGCCAATTTCTCTCTCTCTAAAATGGCTCTAGTGGTGACATCTATGCTCAGTTTGGTTGCCTAGGTTATTATAACTTTTGATCATGATATGGTATTACCAGATTCAGACATAGGTATACTTCATCTATCTACAATATCCTTGCTAAGTGTTTATGGAATTATCATAGTAGGTTGGTTTAGTAATTAGCGGGCAGTCATTTGGTCGCCTAGGATACTAAGGCTGATGGGTTAAAAACTAGTTCATGCCATAGGTACCACATGATCTACTCCACATAAGTGTGGACCATGAAATAAAGTAGAATATGGATTCTAGATTCACTCCTCTAATGATGATAGTTTATCACATGAGTCTAACTCTGGTAAGCTGAAGAGATACAAAAGTATGGAGATAGGAAGGCATGAAGGGTTAGGTGTATGGAGCTAATTCTTGACATGCAATAAAAATGATGTCCCCATTTCTCATCAATTCTAGATCCCTATCTAAATAGAGGGGGGGTTCTTGCCCACATCTATATATATATATATATATATAGGCAAATAGAAGATAGATGGGGCCATCACTACAGAGGAGAGGGTTGGGGCCATCTATCAATACTATCCACTATAGAGGGTTGCCATATCTATATGTATATGGAACTATATACACCCAACTAGATATATAGAATAGTTGGGTGTGTTTATGTGTGTGTATATATATATATATATATATATATATATATATGTCAAGGGCATCTATAGTCTATTTATCACCCTAGATATTCTATCCCTATCCCTATCCCTATCTAAACATTGCCATTGGCATTGGCAGAGGGGGGGAGATAGCCCCATATAGATAGAATCTATATGGGGATAACTCCCCTGTATATCCCTATCTAAATAGAGGGGGGCATCCGAGTATAACTCTAGAGAGTTTTGTGGGAGCTTGCCAACACCCACCCCCCTCGTACCCCCCTGCCTCTCTCATTTCTATATGGGGTGAGCATAGCAAATACTCCTCCCCCCTCTCTATATATAGGGTATGGGGAGTTAGATAGAGTTTAGTTTATATAGAGGGGGAGGGGCCCTCTCCCCTCCTCCCCTCTATATAAATTAAACTCTATCTAACTCTAATCTAATCTAATATAATATAATCTAATGTAGTCTAATCTAATCTAATCTATATAGAGAGGGGGGGCCACCCCCAACTGTCTATCATTTTTTTGGCAACCCCAACCCCCCAACCATATAAAGTGAAGTAAAGTTGAGTTGTTTTCCTATCTTATATATAGGGGAGAGGCCCCCTTATATAGATCTACTCTCTCTATTGGGGCTCCCCATATATATATATAAAGAGAGAGAGAGGGGGGAAGGGCCAAATAAACTCTATATTGGGGGGAGGGGCCCCCTCTCTCTCTATATGTCTTGAGTTTAGTTTATATAGATGGGGGAGGGGCCAAAATATCTAGTTATTTTGGCCCCCCTCTCTATATAGATGGGGTTTTTTTTGGCCCTCTATATAAACTAAACTAACTCTAATCTATACCATGCCCTATCCCCTATCTATATATGGGCTAGGGGCTGCCACCCCTATCTATATATATATATGGTGATGGCTTATAGCTAGATTGATCCCATATAGCTTATATATCTATCTGGGGGCCCCCACCCCATATCTAAACTAACTAATCTAAATTTGTCTATTGGGGGCCAATGCCCCATAGTGAATGATAGACTCTATCTCTATCTATAGACTATGGGAATTGGATCTATATACATAAACTAGAGCTATATAGAGTCAGGTTGGATCTATCTATATAGCTATAAATTACTACTTTAGATATGGGGTCCGCCCCTATCTATCTATGAAAACCTCTATTTAGACCTAGATAAAATAGAAGGCACCCCTATATATCTATGAAAACCCCCTATCTAGATATGGGGAACTCAACCCCCTCTAGACTCTATATATGGTATGGGGTTGAGGTCTTCCCTTAATATATCACCCCCCCTCTCCCTACCCTATATATATCTATCTATTTCTTTGGCCAAATATCTAGTTTTTTCTTTCTACATAGGGGGGCCTCTCCCAAATATCTAGTAGATCTATCTAGGGGGACTCTCCCTCTCTATATAGATGCGATGGGATGGGGATGGGATGGGAGATAGGGGTTTCTAGGGGGTATAGTTAGGGGGCCCTCTCCCTCCCTAGAGATAGAAATTAATCTAAATCTATATATAGGGGTGGGGGTCCCCATATTCATTCTATAATAATAGCCATATAGATCAGATCTAAAGGGTGCCACCATAGACATAGTTAATAGATACCATCCCCATAGACATAGTTAATATAGACTGTGCCCCTTTATATCTAAACTCTAAACTCAACTATATACTTTAGGGACAGATCTATCTATAGGGTGGTTTGCTATTGCTCACTCTTCTCCCCCAACTATCTAGAGTGGAGGCCATCACCATATATAGAGGGTGGTTCACTATCATTCACTCCTCTCCCCTCTCCATATAGATTAGATAGAGGAGAGGTGTCAGCCCTATCTCTATATGGGTCACCAACTATAACTATTGGGTATTGGGGTTGAGTTGGCAACTAGAGAGAGCCAGCCTCGATCTCCTCAACTTTGAGTTGACCATGTATAGAGTTACTTTTTAGCTATATCTAGTTGGCTATAGATAGAGATAGAGTTAGATTTGGACCCATCTAATCTATAGGGACCCATCCCCATCTATAGAGATCAGATCTGAGTGGGTGGGGTCGAGTGCCCCCCCTCATTCACATTTATATATGGGGTGCTAAGACAATATAGACCATGCTAAAAAAATAGCCATATAGATCTATAGGGGTGCCAAAAAAAGATAGACTAGAGATAAGGAGATAAGGGGTTTTCATAGATATATAGGGGTGCCCTAGCCCTATAGATTATTTGGGGGCAACTCTCCATAGTTTCTAACTCAATCCCAATATAGAGTGGGGCCCCATATAGAGATAGGCCCAATGCCTCCCCTCTATATAATCTATATGGATATCTCCTCCCCTCTATATAGATGGGATGGGATGGGATGGGATGGAAATGGTTTAAGGGCCTCCCAAATAGATAGATAGATGCACCTCCCAGATAGATAGATGGGCCTCCTAGATAGATAGATAGATAGATAGATATATGGGCTTCCTAGATAGATATATGGACTAATAAACTATTTGCTACTCCATCTATAGTTTATATGGGGTGGGGGTATATATATAGAGTTGGCTCCCTATATAGAGATATGGCGATAGGATGAGGGAGAGGAGCCCTCTATATTGAGAGGGGGATGACTATGTCAGCACCCTATATAGATAGATAAATATGGCAACCTCTATTTTATATGGGATATAAGAACTTGACTAAACCTATATATAGAAAGGGAAGTGAGGAGGCCCTTAATCTCCTCAGTCTTTAATCTCATCCATAATGAAAAGGTTGGGTGTATGAATGCCTCACCAAGAATGTGTCTCCATTATTTACCTAGAAACATCATGGTGAACCTCTTCTTGCGATCGGGATGAGGTAGGTGCCTCCCAACCAATAGATCAAATTAGAGTTTTCTCATGTGGCCACTAACCTACAGTGATCCCCAAACACCTATGCTTGGTGGATAAGAAGTGAAAAAATTGATACCTCCTTCCTTTGCCAAAAGTGGATTGGGATTGCTCACCAACTGGGTCAGATCAGAGTGACATTGTAAATAGATTAACCATCTTCTTCCTTTCCTATTGGGGACAAGGGATATAATGACCTCTCGATCTGATCTATTCACTATAGACTACATTCCCATCTTGTCATGTATGGCCATGTATGGATATGGATGAATAAGGGAGAACATTGTCTAGGCCAAGATCCATAGTGAGTTGTTATTCCCATTTCCATAGGATCAATCTAGTTGTTGATACTGACAAGACCCAGCTAGATGATGTCTACTAGTTGGTAGTGGGAGGACTCTCATTACCTAAAGCACTACCCAAGAAGGATCTATATGACTCTATATGGGTCCAATAATTTCATTCCTTGTTATTTCTTAGTAGTGGGAAAGGAGTCTATATATCTGCCTAGCTTAGGTGGAATTTCCCTGATGCAATCCACAACTAGACTTAGGGGAGGAGTCTGATGACTTAGCAGTAGTGTAGAATGGATTTTATCATCTGGTGGATCTTTGAAATCTAGAGTTATATGGGAAGGGGGAAATATGTACCAAAAGGTGAGTCAGAGCCCCTCTCTCCCATCCCCATACCCATCCCCATTCTATAGAGAGGGAGAGGGAGAGGCCACCCTCAATAGCTAGAGCCATTTAAACTAACTCCCATCTATATAGAGAGGCACTTTATATGGTTGGGCCAATTTAATGGGCTCTATTTATTAGGGGTGGCCCAGCTGTCTATCATTAATCAATAAATAAATATATATAGAGGGGGAAGGGGGGAGGGTGGAGGCCAAAAAAACTCTATTTATATAGAGCGAGGGAGGCCAAAAAACTCTATTTATATAGAGGGGGGGAGGGGGGAGGCCACCATATAGATTTAATGGGCCCTATTTATATAAAGCAGGGGAAGGGGGGCCACTATCTATCATTTTTTAACAACCCCTCTCTATATAGATGGGAGTTAAGTTGAGTTTAATGGGCTCTATATATAATAAAGGGGGAGGGGGTTGTTCTATATAGATAGGGTTGTAGACACCGAAATCGTGTCGACTTCCCTAGTCATCCCCCATCTTATTCTTCTCCACCTATTTAACTCTTGTCGATCACTTTTTCCACCAGCCTTGACCCTGGCAGCATGTAAAAATGAGCACAGAGCTAAAGCTAGACTCTATCCCCATTGTACATCTGCCGACGACAGTTGTTACCCAACCGATGTCACCGATGTCAGTCACCTATCGATCGATGTCGGTAATCCTACCGACATCGATCACCTTACCGTTATTCGTTATCAGTTATCATTCGGTTCCCAATCGATTTCCTGAATGGTTATCGAACCGTCTCTCGAACCATCCCTTGCCTTCATCAGCATCCACCAATCGATCAATCAACGAAACTAATCAATCAATCAATCCATCGAGCCCAAACTCTGACATTCACAAACTCTTGCAATCAACAATCTCATGATCAACCAACTCTGGCATCAACCAATCTGCATTCGCTTCAATCCGGTACTGCACAGACAACTTCAACAATGTCAATCATGTCTTTGCACTGTGACAGGTAAGTATCCTCATCTATTTATTTTTATCTTTGGTTATTGCTTGCTTGTTATTTCCATACTCTATATTCTGTTCAGACTTGACCTTCTACAAAACCCCAGAGCCTATTTAGACTCGACCTTATCTTGACTAGAACCTATCCAAAACCCTGCCCAGAACTTGTCCAAAACCTTGCCAAGACTCTACCCTGACTTTGTCTTGACTCCATCAGACCCTATCCCAACTCTATCAGAGCTTCTGCAACTCATCTAGACTCTGTCCAAAACCTGCCTAGATCGACGCCGGTCACTACCCCGACCGACGCTGGCAGTTTGACCGACGCTGACACCTTCCCTGACCGACGTCGGCACCACAGAGACCGATGCCAGTGACTGTGCAAAACATTTTACTTCATTATCAGGTACACATTTTATTTTTTGTCCTTTATTTCTATCATTTTATCTTTTATATCTACTTCAGTCCAATATTTTGTGCTTTTTTATCAGTGGGTTGATATCCTTCTAGAAAGTCTTTGTACTTCTGGGATCGAGCGTTCGCCTGACAGCCCACCATATCTTTGACTAACATTTTTTCCGTGTTTCAGTCTCTTTTCTTCGCAGGTGTCATTCCTCCACAACCAAAGAGGAGAATCTTCCAACATCTGATTTTGGTGCGCATGACTTTATCAGGTATCTTCTAGCCTTAACCATTTCTTTTAGTTTCTTATTTCTTCTTTGAATGTAGAAAGCAATTTTGCATAGAAACATTCTGGCACGTACGGTGGGACCCTAGGGCCTTCCTTGGGTTCTTTCTTTCTTTCATTCATATAGGTGCATTAGGTTCCTTCCTTTTTGCCTCCTTTCGTCTCTTCTTAAATGACATCATAAGCAGAACTGAAACAAACATTTCTTTCTTTCTTGCACTTTTAGACTAGTTAAAACTCATATTCTTCGACTCTTTCTCCATTCGTCTTCATACGAACAAACATTTTGACTTGGGCATTAAAACACTTTGCATTCATTTCTGTTTGCCTGCATCTTTTAGACCACACATAGTAATTAAACCACATATTGAATTAATCTAGATCACTTGATGTTACACGACCAAACCACCTGCACAAAATAAACATTTTAACTTACCTGAGACAAGGCTCGACTGGGATTTCATCCCCCAACGGATACCTTACCCGTCCCGGCAATCTTACTTGGATTTCATCACCAAGGGGAGAGCCAACTCTGTTCTCTGACAGAGCCTAAACTATAGTGGAAGTATATTTTGGCTAAGCGAAACCAGCTAACCACTAGAATCGTGAAGTGAGGGGAGCTTGCTCCTTAACACCAGGCCTGTACAAAAGCTAACACAGACTTCTTGAGCACCATAACAAAACCTAAAACCATCCATAGACTTCTTCTTCTAGGACCTGACTCAAAGCCAATCTTCCTCTACACACATTCTAAGGCATAAGCCACTATAATCCTAATAATTTACTTCTAGGGTTTTAGGATCTACTTGTGTCTTCATCTTTTTTTAGTTCTTATCTGCTTGTTTGAGCTTATGAGGACATTCTTCCTTGCCTTGAATGGTTCTGACTCGTAGCCAAGCCAAGGCTCTAGTCGATCATGCGAGGCATCATCCTCTTCCATCTACCCCACCTACAGCCAACCCTATAATGGAGTTCAACTCAGAAACTGAAAGAACTCCTACCAGACCATCTCCGACCCAAACACCTATTATCCCAAAAGGGGACCAAGATTTCACATGATTCTTGGACCTCAATACTGTAGCCTTGCAACACTATCTCACGAATAGCCGAATGCGAGACCCCTTTGGCAATCCAATTTATGGAATGCCGACTTCTCTCCTCGAAACTACGGTCATATCAACGACATCCGTAGTCTAACCCTCAGATAGCCAGGCTGTTGCCTCAACCAATGACCAACCTTTTACCAACCATCCAAGTGTGGCCTCTCCTTCTGTCGTTGGGCCCACTTTCACTGGGGTTTCAGCCCCCTATCAATCTCAGCCCACTCAACCACTTTCTACCCCCTTTCAAAACTTGGTCATCTCTATTCCGCCTACCCTTACTCCTATCAACACTAGGGTGGATACCTATCCATTAGCCCATGTTACCTCTAACCAACCTCCCATGACAACATCAAAACTAGCCATGCCTTCTATCCAACCATCCTTAGTCACTTCTTCTGTCCCTACGACTAGTCATCCGTACGTTGTGCCCTTATTGGTATAACCAACTACGTCGTACACCTCTTCCAGCCTCTTTCAAGCGCCTTACAATTTAGGAGGCGTTCCACTCACCAATCCGTCAGTAGATATTATCAAGATACTGATGGATAAAATGTCCAACCTAGAGACTTCTGTTTCTGGCTCACGTAACACTCTCTCGTACGAACAAATCTGCAATGAGCCCATCCATCCTTCTATCCCCATCAGACCATATCCCAGCCAGTGGGAACTTCCTAAATTTTCTCATTTCCAAAGCAAGGAAGACCCACAACAACACTTACGGGAATTCAGACATGCCTATTACCTTATCGCCCACAACAATGCGTTGCTCTTACGCACATTTCCCATGTCTCTCTCAGGTGCTACACTTGACTGGTACAGCTCTCTTCCTAGCCATTCCATCTTCACGTTCACTCAGCTGGCCCAGCTCTTCCTAGATCATTTCTCCATCAATATCACAAAGAAGGTCTCCATCACAGACCTCTATTCTATCCGCCAGTTCGATGATGAATCCATTGCTGATTTCATCACTCGGTGGAGGGGCCTTATCAATCAATTTTCATTTTCCTTACCCCAGCCTGAGCTTATTGAACTTTTCTCTCAAGCCTGCGCTAAACATATTTCTTCTACCTTGAGGGTTCAGACCTTTTGCACTTTTGATGAAGCCTTCACGATGGCTTGTAAACTTGAGTTACATGCCATCGAGGAGAATAAAGTCAAGTTGCGGAGTAAGAATCCTAACTCCAACACCAATGACCCTTCTTTTAAGCCTTCCTCATCCAATCCTAAATCTAAAGCTTCAGCAAATGCTGTGGTTGTTAGATCTTCTTCCTCTTCACCTTCAACTAATCAACCTGAACCATCCACATCTATGAGTGCCACTCGCCAATTTTAGCAGAGATACATACAGCGATAGTTTACTCCACTTGGAGAATCATACGCGTCTGTGCTAGAAAAACTCATCAAACAAGGGGCCATCAATCTCCCTCAGATCCGACCACCACCATAATTTGATCCCTCACACGCTATCCCTGCATGGTATAGGGAAGATGCCTTCTGTAACTACCACCGTGTTAAAGGTCATGACACAGGCAACTGTAAAACCCTTAAAAACAAAATCCAAGACATGTTGGAAAAGGGTGACCTCATCCTCGACAATCCTAATGCCCCTCCTAATCAAGGTATCGATATCTTCAAACAACCATTCCCTAATCATCCACCAACCCAAAACAATGTCCATACCTTGATTGACAATACCCATGAACATAATATTTGAACAGTTAATACGGTCTCGCCCCTCATTCCTAACCAATCTCAAGAGGTGAGTTCATCCATTAGTCCATCACATGTGGATGAACCTCTTTCTCCAGTTAGTTCTCCCTCAACTTCTCTCATTTTGGAGGATGCCTCGACCTTACCAGTACCACCAGTTTCACCATCTTCCTTCTTGCTGCCCATGGAGGACCCAACCTTTTCTACTCCTTGACCACAAGTGGAGGGCACCATCATCCCTGCCCTTTACCCGCTTGAGGAGCTTCATTCTCCAGTTTCTTCTCCACCCAGGGAAGAACCTATTTCTCCTTTGTCTCCAACCAAACATGAACCTGTCACGACCTCACCATGCTTTGGGGCTGAAACTACCATACCCTCAGTCCCACAACCGTTGGCATCTTCTCAAGAGCCTAAACTTCATCCCGCACCTTCTCAGCCATTTTCCCGACTAGTGGAGAGACTCAAACTTCTCCCTTCTAGGAAAGTGGAACATCAGGGATTGTGGGACCGTCTCACAGCTCTTCAACAAGCCTGGGCCCTCTCATCTCATCCTCCCATGGCAAAACCTCCTAAGACTATCAACAAAAATCAGATTTCCACCTCTAGACCATCTACATCTCCATCAACCTCATCAAAACCAAAACCCTCATCTACTTCGCCTAAACCTATCAAGTCGCTTGGCGTTCGTCCCGTCTCCAACCTCACTCATCCACAAGTGAAGGTGGACTTAAACCAGACTTTAACTAATAGTAGTCTTCAACCCAAATCACAAAAGACTGCTAAACCACAGAGGTGAACGCCTCCTCTTCCATCATCATTGCCCTCCATTTTGGGCCTGCATCCTTCAACCTTAACCAGAATCCTTCCCACTTCAACCTCTAATCAAAATCGGTTGCCTCCTTTGCTTCCTTTACCTACCACTAGCCTACCCTCTCCCAAAAAGGCGGTACTTCTCATGAAGAATGTACCGTCTCCACCTGTCATCGCACCATCAACCCAGAAGGTGGTACGAAAACCTCCTCCAACTTTGCCCAAGCAAAAGTCACCGACATCGCATACATCGATGAGCACGGATCCTTTAGTGGGTTCATACTCTTTAATCTTGCAATGACTTTTGCAAACTTCTAGCATAACTCTTCCACCCATCAAGCCTTTCTAACCTCTCGGATCTAAACCCTCCTGGTTCGATGACACGAAGATTTGTTTATATCATCGTACACCAGGACACGACACCGAGACTTGCTGTGCCCTCAAGGCTGTCATTCGCTGTTATCTAGAGAAAGACACTCTTCTCTTTGAAGATAATTTTGACCAACCCCTGACTCCTTCTCATAACCCTTCAACCTCTTCAAACCCATCCACATCTCATCAACCGGTTACAACTCCTTCATCACCTTCACCTCCCATCTTTAAAATCAATGCCATCCACATCACCACTAGGTCACAAAAGGACAAGGTGAAAGAAAAAGCCGCCATTCCTTGGACCTACCCTTTTGTCAATCCACCTCAATTGCCTAAGCCTAAGATTTCTATCTTTGGCGCGCCTCAACCCTCCTCTTCTTCTTCTTCTTCTGGACCAATCCACGACTCCATGTTGAAATAGCTTCACCAGATGCCTGTGAAGATGTCCCTCTACGATCTCATCCAAACCTCACCCCAACATCGTCAGGCCCTCATTCAAGCCCTACAGGCAGCGGAGGTCCAACCCGAGGACCCCCAACCACTTGCTGCCCTTGTCCACTCCTTAGCCCCTGTTGCCTCCATTACATTCAATGATTCTAAGATTCCTACATCGAACATGAAAGATCAGGACACTACCCTTTTCATCACTACCTATATCGATCGAACACGCATTAAACACGTTATGATTAACGGGGGTGCTAGCATCAACATCATCTCCACTCATGCCTTTGATCAGTTGGCTCTTCCCAAGAATTGTGTCTCCAAAATTGATGCGATCTTGCGCTCTTTCAATGACACTACTGCCATGACCATTGACACAGTCATTCTTCATATTCGCGTTGGTCCACGCACAGTCCCAGAGCTCTTCTACATCATCGAAGGAGAGTTTCAATACAACATCTTGCTGGGCCAACCCTAGATCCGTGCCATGGCCTGTGTCCCCTCCACCCTGCACCATTGTGTGAAATTTGAGCATGACAGACATGTCCACACCATTCCTACTGACCCTTCGCCCTTCAAAACATGCAACACCACCTACCGTCCAAATGATGTCCTCATCCCTATCAAGCTGTTAACCTCGGTACTGCCTCCATCTGCAGAAACTTTGACCAGTTCACAACAGGCGGTCGCCCTTACACCTCCCCTTCAAGTGACAACCACAGACCCCATGGAAGACATCTTCCAAAGACTTTCATTGGGAGAGTATCGCTTGCTGGCTTTAGATATGTTCCAAACTCCACAAGAGTATGGATGCCTTCATCACAGCCCTAGCTATGACCATCGAATAGGGATGATCATACCTTATGGTCCCCCTCACCTCTGCACTAACCTCATCTATGGGGGACTCAATCTAGCTCTTACTGATGGTAATCCTCTTTCTTCACCTCAACCTTTCACATCAGACTTTTCATTTCTTAGCAAACCTGCTTTTGCACACACTTACCTTTACAAGTGTGCATGGAAGGGTTTTGGTTTCAGATGCTATGAGCAGGGCTCTCATCAGCCTATCCAATTGCTCAACGATGATGACGCTAAGAAACAATATGGTTTGGGATATCACGACCCCACTCAAGACCCTGTAGACCTTTGTCCTGAACCAATCATTGACCAATCTCCTCCACACTCACCTGTTTTTCCCCCTTCACCTATGGAGTCCGTGGTTTCCATTCCTCCTAGTTTTTTTTCCATAAACACCATCCGCCTGGACCCCTTGACTTATCAGCTCAATGGGGTGTCCAATTCTCTCCCTCTCATTTTTCCCAGCATGATTGAAGATGAGTCGGCAACTATTCACACTGTTCACTGCATTGACGATGACGCCATTCTTTCTTACATGGGCGCTGATGATTCTTTCATCCAGCGCTCCCTCCCTTTTGAGGCCCAGGTTATGTTAAATGAATCAACCATTGACATCAACCTTCCTTCTTCTGATGTTCCTTATGTCTTAAAGATTGGCCAATCTTTAGACGCTCAAGAGCATCTCGACTATACCCATTTCCTCTCTGACCATCGCAAGGCCTTTGCCTGGACTTACAGTGATATGCCTGGCATCGACCCCACCATCGTTACCCATAACATTGTCACCAAACTAGAGGCTAAGCCTGTTAGGCAAAAGCTTCAAAAGATGCATCCTCACATTGCCCTCCTTGTCAAAGAGGAGCTTCAACGCCTCCTTTCTGTCTCCTTCATCCAACCCATCGATTATCCACAGTGGGTCTCTAACATCATCCCAGTCACCAAGGCAACTGGGGGGATTCGGATTTGCACAGACTATCATGACCTTAACTTAGCCTGTCTTAAAGATGACTTTTCTCTTCCTAACATTGACCAGCTTGTTGATCTTATGGCTGGCCATGAGATGCTATCTCTTATGGATGGGTTTTTAGGATACAATCAAATCCTGATTGCTCCGGAAGATCAGCACAAAACTACTTTCATTACCCCATAGGGGACTTTTTGCTATCGAGTCATGCCTTTTGGCTTGAAAAATGTAGGCACCACTTATCAGCATGCCATGACCTACATTTTCCATGATCTCCTCCACAAAATCATGGAGGACTATGTGGATGACCTGCTCAGCAAATCCAATCTTCGATGTGACCATCTGACCATTCTCAAAATCATCTTTTCTCATCTTCTTCAGTACAATGTTCATCTTAACCCTAAGAAATGTGTCTTTGGGGTCCTCTCTGGCAAGCTTCTCAGCTTCATCGTTTCCTTTCGTGGCATTGAGATAGATTCCACCAAGATTCGTGCTATCCTCAAAATGCCTCCCCCGACCAATCTCAAGCAGCTTCACAATTTGCAAGGCAAGCTCCAGTCCATTCGTCGTTTCATCTCACAACTTTCTGACTGCTGCCAACCTTTTCATCATCTCCTTAAGAAGGACGTCTCTTTTACATGTGATAAGGACTGTCAAGAGGCTTTTGAGGCCCTAAAATGCTATCTGGTCTCTCCACCAGTTCTCATACCACCTAAAGATGACCAACCTTTCTACCTTTATATCTCAACCACTCACCATTCGTTGGGTGCCATGATCGCGCATCGAGACGAGCATCATCGTGAGCAAGCAGTCTATTATATCAGCCGAACACTGGTCGACTATGAAACTCGGTATACCCATATCGAGAAACTCTGTTTGGCATTAGTCTTTGCTACTACTAAGCTTCGCCACTATCTTCTTAGTCACAAAACCTTTGTCATCACCCACACTGACCCTCTCAAGTATATACACTCCAAACCATATCAAAATCAATGTATGGCTCAGTGGCTCATGCTGCTTGCTGAGTTCGATCTCGAATTCATCCAACAGAAATCTATCAAGGGGCAAACCATTGCTGATCAACTAGTAGATGCCCCTCTTCCTGACAATCAACCTTCACAATGTGAATTCCCTGATGAGTCTATTGATGCGCTTTCCTCTGACGACACCATCTATCAGATGACTATGTTCTTTGACGGTTCCAAATGTCAATTAGGTGGGGGTGCTGGGGTCATTCTCATCCCACTTGAAGGGGAGCCCATGCCTTTGTCTTTTAAACTCGACTTTGATTGTACGAATAATATGGCCGAATATGAGGCCTTAATTTTGAGACTTCAAACCGCCCTCTCTCTCAGCATCAAGTCCATTAACATCTTTGGTGACTCGCAGCTCGTCATCGATCAGGTCAACGGTTCATACCTCTGTAAAAATGAAATTTTGCAAAGGTACAAAAACTGTGATGACATTCTCCTTACATCTTTCGACCATTTCCTCTTGTAGACTATTCCTCGATCCACGAATAAGTTTGCTGACACCATGGCTTCTCTCACTTCACATATCCCATCTTCCTCATCTGCGTCCAGACTTTTTGTCACGGTGCGTCGTGTGCCGTTGCCTTCATATATCTCTTCTCACATTCATCATGTCAACACTATAGACCCTAGCCCACAAGATGCTTGGTATAAGCAACTTGTAGACTTCTTATCTTTCTCTGTCATTCCTCCCAACCTCTCTAGTAATGCACGATGAGCTTTTATCAAGTGTACCGCTTGCTATACCATGCTAGGGGGTCTTCTTTATAAGTGAGGCTTCGATGGCCTCCTTCTTCACTGTCTTACCTCCACTGAAGCATCTCAAGCCATTCAGCAAGTCCACAACGGGATTTGTGGCAGACATTTCAGTGGGAATTCGGTTGCCAAGCGCATCCTTCATTTGGGCTATTATTGGCCTACCCTTCATCAAGACTGTAGTGACTATGTTCAGCATTGCATCAAGTTTCAGTAGCACTCTAACTTGCTTCATCTTCCTAGTCATGCCTTACAAATCACTCAAGATTTCTGGCCTTTTTCTCAGTGGGGTTTAGATCTCATCGGTGAGATTAACCCTCACTCATCTCTTCATCATCAGTCCATCATCACTGCCACTGAGTATTTCACCAAGTGGGTGGAAGCCATTCCTCTCATCTCCACAAAAGCCGACAAGATCGTTGACTTCATCACCACTCATATCATCTGTCATTTCGGTGTCCCTCATAAAATCATCACCGATAACGGCAAGTCCTTTAAAAACAAAACTGTCCAAACATTATGCGACTCATTCGGCATCAAACTCAGTTTTTCTTCGCCTTACTACCCACAAGAAAATGGGCAGGCCGAGGCTTCCAATAAGATTCTCACCAAAATTCTCATGAAAGTGGTCAGTGACACAGGCAGGGATTGGCACATTCACATTCCCTTCACTTTGTGGGATTACCGCACTAGCATTCGAGCCTCTACGGGCGCTACCCCTTTTTCTCTCGTGTATGGAATAGAGGCTGTCTTACCTCTCAAAGTATAGATCTCGTCTCTCCACATTTCTCTACATGATATTCTTTCCAATGATGACTTTCGTCAAGATCGCTTAGCTCAACTTGAGTTACTTGACGAACGCCGTCTTGCTGCCCTTAATCATCTCCATGTTTATCAACATCACATCAAGCACACCTATGACAAAAATATGTGAGAATGAGATTTTAACATCAGAGACCTCGTCCTCAAAGAGAATCAACACATGACCAATATGGAGCGAAGTAAACGAGGCAAGTTTGCTCCTAATTAGCTCGGACCTTTTATTATCACGCACAAGTATGGATCAGGGACTTATCGTTTGTCTTCTGTTGATGGACACCCAAAACCTGAGCCTCTTAATGCATTGCATCTGTGACCATTCTACTATTAGTCGAGTATTTGTCCACTTTACACTTAACTTGAGCTCGTCCCTTGAGCAATCCCCATCCTCTTAATCCTACTTCCTTTCAACCCTATTCCTCTTAACAATTCCTATAACCCTTTTATGCTGTATGGATGCTTTGTCCTCATAAAAGGGAGCCCTTGACCTTCTATAATCTTGTCCATGACTCACATTTCTGTCAAAATAAATCAAGATGTCACAATATCCATGGTCACTATATCAATATCAAAATCAAAAAGCAGACTGCTCCCTTGAAGGACAGCTATACTATCATTGCTGTAATTAATAGACTGCTCCCTCAAAGGATAGCTATTCAAAAGCCCTTATATTAAACAAAAATCTAGACCACTCCCTTCAAGGATGGCTATGACTAAACTGGCAATAAATAGCACTATTTCAAAAGCTTCCCACATTGATCAGCTTCACAACTGACCACCAAACAAATGACATCTCTATCCAGGCTTCCTGCATTGATCAGTCTGAGCATATATATATATATATATATATAAAAAAAAAAAAAAAAAGAATGAGTCATGGACTTGACTTATAGTTGTCTCAGGGTCTCCTTTAAAAAGGGGCATAGTTATCTTTGCTCTTAAAATGGGTTACCCTCTTTTCTCCTCCTATCACCTGCTCAAGGGACTTCGAGCTCACTTTAATGTCAAAGTGATTCGATTACCGCTCTAACATAACTATGGTCAATGATGTCACGCATGAATGGGGCTCTTGGTTCTCATAACCCCTATCTATGCTATCTTTTTGGTCCTTGTCAATGAAAGAGCAATATGCCTTTCACGTATCTTTCACTTTGGTCACATTTAACCAAACCTTTTTCAACCTAAACATTCTCAGACCAACAATTCGACAACATGACATTATCATCATCCTTGTCCTTTTCACATAGTTTCTATGGACATCAGTACACATGGAAACTATCAACCAGACTCAATTTATGTTAAGCATAAACCAATACTTGCTGAAGCATAAATAGACCTCCATTCATTTTTAGCATACATCCATTATGACTATGGAAACTTGCTAGGGATGAAAGCTTTTCGACCAATTCTACAGAATACACCATCTATAGCATCATCTTATCCTCATCTTCCCCTCATCATTTCGACACTTGACCACATCCAATCATCGACCAATCTTTTCAATTTGTCCGAACTACATTGGTCTGAGGCCCTATGACCAGGGCTATGTAGGCAGCACTCAGATAACACATCCTCTGAGGTTAGCTCGACCATACCCATTTGTTCATCTCCTTGATAGACAAACCTTCTCTTCTGTAACTTTGATCAAGACCAATCATTTTCTTTGACCATTCCTCCCTTTTAGGGAGAACTACATTGGCCTGAGGCCCTTCACAAAAGGGCTATGTAGGCAGCACTTAGATCACATGATGTTTTCTGAGGTTAGCTCGGCCACATCCTTTCGTTCATCCATCCATCAACCTCCAACCATTGGAGATCATGCCTATCTCCTCTGACCTCGACCACTTCCAAGCCATTTTTGCCTTGGTTGTTTTTGCATGTATGCTCCCTCATGATTGGTTAGTAGAATTGTGCATAGCCCTTTTTGGACCCTCGCAAGTATAGGATCACAAGCCGGTTGATCCACACTACTTGTGACTTTTTTCGTGTTTCTAGGAGCACTTCCTAAGCCCGAGATACCTAGAACGCGATGACCCATTTGGAGCTTCAGCTTAGATTGAGTAATCCAATTAGTAGACAACTAAATGTTGGGGCCTAGTTACTTCAATTTTGGCACTCCTCAACCCTTGACCTGCGACACTTTTTGCCCTGACCATCTCGTGCAGTGGTATGCGCGCAATCACGCCTTTTACAGTGTTCACCCTCACCCTTTTTTTCATCCACTCTTTTTCAAATCAGCACCCAATTCCCAGTTCCCTTCCCTCGACTCCTGCTTTGAGGGGGAATACCTTATCCATAATCAAGGCAATCTGCTATCTATTTTTGTCTTGCAGTTCATTCAAATAACCAACAAGATGAAATCAACCTTATCCCTCACCTGGGGTAATCACTCCTATTTTTGTCTTGTAGTTCATCCAGAACAACCAACAAGACAAAAAGGGGCAAATGTAGACACCGAAATCATGTCAACTTCCCTGGTCATCCCCCGTCTTATTCTTCTCCACCTATTTAACTCTTGTCGATCACTTTTTCCACCAGCCTTGACCCTGGTAGCATGTAAAAATGAGCACAGAGCTAAAGCTAGACTCTATCCCCATTGTACATCTACCGATGACAGTCATTACTCGACCAATGTCACTGACGTCGGTCACCTATCGGATGACATCGGCAATCCTACCGATGTCAGTCACCTTACCGTTATTCATTATCAGTTATCATTCAGTTCCCAATCAGTTTCTCGAACGGTTATCGAACCGTCTCTCGAATCGTCCCTTGCCTTCATCAGCATCCACCAATCGATCAATCAATGAAACTAATCAATCAATCAATCAATCCATCGAGCTCAAACTCTGACATTCACAGACTCTTGCAATCAACACTCTCATGATCAACCAACTCCGGCATCAACCAATCTGCGTTCACTTCAATCCGGTACTACACAGACAACTTCAACAATGTCAATCATGTCTTCGCACTGTGACAGGTAAGTATCCTCATCTGTTTATTTTTATCTTTGTTTATTGCTTGCTTGTTATTTCCATACTCTATATTCTATCCAGACTTGACCTTCTGCAAAACCCCAGAGCCTATTTAGACTCGACCTTATCTTGACTAGAACCTATCCAAAACCCTGCCCAGAACCTATCCAAAACCTTGCCAAGACTCTGCCCTGACTTTGTCTCGACTCCATCAGACCCTATCCCAACTCTGTCAGAGCTTCTGCAACTCATCTAGACTCTATCTAGAACCTGCCCAGACTGACGCCGGTCACTACCCCGATCGACGCTGGCAGTTTGACCGACGCCAGCACCTTCCCTGACCGACGTCGGCACCACAGAGACCGATGCCAGCGACTGTGCAGAACATTTTACTTCATTATCAGGTACACATTTTATTTTTTGTCCTTTATTTCTATCATTTTATCTTTTATATCTACTTCAGTCCAATATTCTGTGCTTTTTTATCAGTGGGTTGATATCCTTCTAGGAAGTCTTCATACTTTCAGGATTAGGCGTTCGCCTGACAGCCCACCATATCTTTGACTAACATTTTTTTCGTGTTTCAGTCTCTTTTCTTCGCATGTGTCATTCCTCCACAACCAAAGAGGAGAATCTTCCAACATCTGATTTTGGTGTGCATGACTTTATCAGGTATCTTCTAACCTTAACCATTTCTTTTAGTTTCTTATTTCTTCTTTGAATGTAGAAAGCAATTTTGCATAGAAACAAGGGTCATTAGTGATATTGATATGTTGTCGTGAGTGCATAACTAGTGAGACCCAATCCCTATTTGAAGTAACTCCCCATGTATAGATAGGGTCTCATGCATAAAGAAAGGCCCAATTAAGGTTGAGTACAGTCTAGTCATTAGTTGAGTGCCTTATATATAGATAGAGTGCATATATATAGGTAGATGGAATTTATGTTTTGATCCCTCAGAGTTTGGATAGGGGCCTAGCCATATCTATGGATATGTTAAGCTAATCTAGAAACTCCCCTCCCCCATACTACATATAGGGAGATAGGGAGCTAAGCTCTTATCCATTTGATCATATAGAGTTAGGGTTGGGGCATTGAATGGATAGCTCTACATAGAATGTTAGAGGGGGTATCTTCTTATCCACCTAGATTTGAGTTGAGATCCCCAGTGGATGGGCCCTAGATCTATATAGGCCTCGATGGATGGGTAGGTGGAGGGTGCAACAAACAATCTTTGATCCATCTCACTTTCTTTCTCTCACTTTCTTGTAGGAAATGAACTTTGAGTAGGTGATATATCTATCTATATGGTGACACCCATGTAGATAGATAGATAGATAGAGAGGGGGGGCCAAATAGATATCTAGGCTGATGGTGATGGACAGTAGGTTCAATGCCTACTCCTAATGTATCAATATGGTAGTAGGGCATAGCTTCAATGTACATTCCTTTCATCTCCCCCATTTCTATATATAGTAATCTATATCTATATGGGGTCCTTATCTCTCTATCTCTCTATCTCTCTATCTATCTATCTATCTATCTATCTATCTATCTATCTATCTATCTATCTATTTCTCTCTAGATCTAGTTGAGATGGCCAATCCATACCCATACCAACTAGATCTAGAGAGCCCCTAGATAGAGATAGAGGCTAGATGGGCCTATCTATTTATATGGGTATTAGTATGATCTTGCTCGATCAATCCATACCTATACCAACTAGATCTAGAGAGCCCCCCAAATAGAGACAGAGGCTAGATGGGTATGATCCCCTTAGAGTTCTCATGGTGTAACTATCTATCTAAAGCTAGATGGTACTTAGCCCCATCTATATCTATTGAAATGAAGGCACTAACACCCAGATCAGATTCGGGGTAATGACATTTCTATGCTAGATGATATTTAGATGATGGATCTCAAATAATACACTTGGAGACCCTATCTATATAGCCTTAGATATCACTAATAGAGAGTCTATCTCTCCTTACATTTAATTTATAGCTAATGTGCCCTATAAACTCAAGTATAGTTGAGTGCACCCACCCATATCATGTATAGATAGAGGGAGACCCTACCTATATAGATAGAGGGGCTACTGAGCCCACCCAACTACCACTTAAGAGTCTAAAAGGGGGTGTACCACCTCCTTCATTTCTAGTTGAGAGCCCTGGATAGCACACACTAGGCTAGATTTGCCTCTTAGCGAGCCCACATGTTGGGCCCCTAGTTAACCCCAATGCCCATGAACTGGCCCCTCCCTAGCTTAGGAAGTGGGGCCACACCCATAGATCAATTAAGACACTTATTAGAGTGATGGAAAGAAGGAGGTACACCCCTTCCCTTAGATCTATCCACTTATATCCATGATAGTCTAGGTAATACCCCCCCTCTCCCAAAATATCTATCCCATTTAATTTCTATGGTGGCCCTCTTCCCTCTTCCCTCTCCCCTCTCTATCTATATCTATATCTATATCTATATCTTATCTACTCTTAGGCACTCCTATCTAGAGATGGAGAAGGAAACTCAACCCTCCAATCTATGGAAGAGAGGGGCCCCTCTTTCTAGAGTATTAGATGGTTGCACCATACCCCTATCTACTTGTCTTAGCAGGCACCTCCCCCTACCACCTATTCTATTTACCAGCCATTCTCCCATAGTGGTACCCTGTGGCTCCCACCCCCTTCTTGGCTGGGGAGGACCCCTTATCTACTCTATATAGGTTGATAGACCAACCCCTCCTTGGGATAAAGACTTATTGGGTTTAGATAGAGATAGAGAAGGCATATATAAGATACCCCTATATTGAGAGGAGAGAAGATACCCCATGGGCATCCATCCCTAACCCCCATATATATAGGGGCACCCTCCCCTATTCCATATAGGAGCTAGACAATCAGTGCCCTCCCTCTAGTCCATAGACCAATGGTGCCCTACTTCTATTCCCCCTATGCCCAGAGGCCCTGTATGAATAGAGGAACTCCTGAGCCCTTCATTGCAACCATCAATCGAGAGGCCCCATCTACATCTCCATATATATAGAAGAGGTAAGAGGGAAGAGGGAAGAGGGCACTCTATCTCCTTCATCTCTGATTTGGAGTCCCCCATCTATCATTAATATAGAAGAGAGCACCAATTGATCAGTTCTCTGGGATGACTAGTATGCTCACCCCTCGTCACCACCACCAATTAGGAGATATAGATACCTATATATCTATCTGGGGTAGGCCCCCTCTCTATATATGGAGTGGATAGATATATAGGGTGGCCTCTCTATTCTATATATGGGGTGCCAAGATAGGGTTTTTTGGCTTCTATCTCTATCTATCATAGTGAAAAGAATTAATAATCTATCTATGGGGTGCCAAATAAAGAGAGACCATACCCCCCACTCCATATCTAAACTGAATATAGACTCCCCCCACCCCAGATATAAACTAAATGGTAGACTCTATCTCTATCTATAGACTGTACCCCTCCCCCCCAAGTTAGGGTTAGATAGAGTTAGAGGCCCCCCCTCTCTATATATATATGTCTTGAGTTAGAGAGGGTCCTCTATATAAAATAAACTAAACTAAACTAATTCTAATATATACCATGCAAATGAAACTATAGACCATGCCCCTCCATATATATAGAGTAGATTAGATCTATATAGGGGGAACCCCAACCCTATATATCTATCTAGGTTTCTTTGGCTCAAGATAGAGTTTTTTTGGCTAGATAGATCTCCCATATATATATTAGATAGGCCTAGATAGATATATAGGACTGGGGCCCTCTATATAAACTTTGATCTATATTGCACCCCCTTCCCTATATATCTTATCTTACTCAAAGAATCAGATTAATAGGTGGCAGTTTCCATGTCTCTTTATAGCCCCCCCTCTCTATTCTTATAGTTTCTATTGTTTACTCTTATCTCCTCATTGATGAAGTGGGGACTATTAGATCTCATTTCCACCTATATATAGATATGGCATATAGGTGGGGTAATGACTAAAGACAACATGAATGACTCTATATAGATAGATGAACTCAACTGATGCCATATAGATCTATAAACTGAATCACTCAACTGATGCCATATAGATCTATAGGCCAAATGCCTATATATCCATATGGCCTCATTGGGAATGCGAGGATGCCCTATATATGTTAAAGTTTAGAGTTTAGAGTTATTTTAGGGCCCCCTCTAACTCAAGACATCCCAGATATATAGAGAGGGAGAGGGTAGAGGGGAGACGAGAGAGGGCTACCATAGAAATAGAAATATAAGTTTAATGGGATAGATTAGATATTTGGGGAGAGGGGAGAGGGGAGAGGGCCACCATAGAAATAGAAATAGAAATAGAAATAGAAATAGAAATAGAAATAGAAATAGAAATAGAAATAAAAATAGAAATAGAAATAGAAATAGAAATAGAAATAGAAATAGAAATAGAAATAGAAATAGAAATAGAAATAGAAATAGAAATAGAAATAGAAATAGAAATAGAAATAGAAATAGAAATAGAAATAGAAATAGAAATAGAAATAGAAATAGAAATAGAAATAGAAGTTTAATGGGATATATATTTGGGGAGAGGGGAGAGGGGAGAGGGGGGCCACCCTATAGATAGATAGGCCCCCCTCTCTATATAGATGGTATAGATATGGCTTGGCCACCCTATAGATTTAATGGGTTAGAAGGGCCACCCCAACCATACCATAGAAAGTTGAGTTAGTTTAAATAAAAAGGGGATCCCCATCCCATATATATAGAGAGTGGAGAGGGGGGGAAGGGGAGTGGCTAGAATCCCTGTCCCCATCCCCATCCCCATCTATTATAACTAAACTAAACTAAACTAAACTAAACTAAACTGATGACATACATGATAAGATGTTTGATAGATATGTCCCTCTATAGAGGAAGAATAGAGGGTATTGATGTCCATCTATTATATGCCCTCTATCATCTCTATCATGTATAGAATAAAAGAGTTACACTTCTTGTAGATAGATATAGGGCTCATATGCCATAGAGTGGGCCATCTATATCTATCTTGTCTATCCCTAGAGACTGAGGTGAGCCACCAACATATATCACTCTCTGGGGTGAGACACCAGCCTATATCACTCTGTGGGGTGAGCCACCCTCTACAAATATAGAGGCTTAAAACATATCTATTTATCAAGAAGCAAGCTTCTTAATATTGAGACATATCAAGGGATGCTTGCCTTCCAGATATCTAGCTTGATATGGAAATGGAAAGAGGTCCCCATAGATGTCTCCATATCTATCATTGAGGAATAAATTGAAGTGGGTGGGGATTGGATAAACCTAATCACCACCCACTTTAATTCATTCGGCATAGACTAGAAAGCCCCACTCTAGAGTCTAGTCAGGCATAGCTCTATAGTGACCAGCCCCACTCGTCAAGTAAATTACATCTATGCCATTGATGGACCATCCCTACCATAAATCAATGGAATAGATAGATAACTCCATCTAGATATATCTATACCCCTCACCACCATCTATCTATCCCCCTCTCACTCTATGAACCCTCCCACCCCCAATATATATAGAGCCCATTAAACTCTATATGGTGGGTCCCCCCTCTCTATATTGGGGAAAGTGGGGTGGTCTATCCAATCCCCACCCACTTAAATTATTTAGAGGGTCTATCTATAGATGAACCTATGCCCCTCACCATCCCCCTATCTATCCAATCCCTACCCACTTAAATGACTAGAGAGTTATGCCCCTCACCCCTATAGATCTATATGGGTCCCTCACTAGAGTTCCCATCCCCACTCATCTAGAGGCTTGTGGATGTCCCATTATATCACATAGATAATAAAATAGAATAGAATAGAATAGAATAAAATAAAGGTTGATGGCATAGATGGAGCCTAACTAAGGCCTATATATAGAACTCCCCACTCATCTCTATAGAGCTATGCTCCCCCCTCTCTCTCTATGCGGAGCCCCAATATATAGAGTAGATCTATATAAATGGGGCATCTCCCCTCTCTCTCTATATGAAACTCCACTTGAGAGGGTGCCAAAAAAACTAGATATAGATGACAAAAAAATGATAGATAGTTGCCCCCCTCCCCACTCTATATAAATAGGGCCCATTAAATCTATATGGTGGCCTCTCACCTCCCCCACTCTATATTATATAAATAAAGTTTTTTTGGCCTCCCTCTATCTATATTATATTATATAAATAGAGTTTTTTGGCCTCACCCCTCTATATAGATAGATAGATTGATCAACTCTATCTATTGGGGGTGGCACTCTATAGATGTGGATATAGAGTCTAGTGTATGCCCCTCACCCCCATATATCTATCCCCCTAGAATTATATGGGTGAATCCACTATGGAGATGTTATACCTAGAGTTCCCTACTCTAGAGTCTAGTCCCAGCTATGCCCCTCACCCCTATAGATCTAAATGGGTCCCTCACCCCTATATATTTATAGGGGCTATAGGGTTCTAGTTGTTGATGTTTCTAGATGGATAGATAGGGAATTTCCTATCATGTATGCCCCCCAAGAGAGTGAGTGTGGGGGGATCTCTCTGATGGACCACATCCCATATAGATAGGCTCATCTATAGCTGGGTGAGCCAAGGGTCCCCCCCAAACTATATATATGGTATGGGGGGCCCATTATATCAACTTAGCTTTATTTGGTTGGGGTTGCTAAAAAAACTATATACAGTGGCCCCCCTCTATATATATTAGGGTTAGATAGAGTTAGAGGGGCCCTATATATAGAGAAAGATAATATATGGGATAGGGGTCCCCATATATATAGATAGGGGGCATCCCAAATAGATAGGGTTCTACTCTAATTGGGTGAGGCAAGGGTGAGGGAGGATTTAGAGTCTACCCTAGGCTTGATAGTCTAGGCCTACCCTAACTACACTAGATGAAGGGCATATAGACTCTACTCTAGAGGGGTGAGGTCAGGGTCCTGTAAGATAGGGCCCATTAAATCAACTTAACTTTATATGGTTGATAAAAAAATATATACAGTTAGGGGTGGCCCTCTATATAGATTATATATGGGACCCACCTAATCTATATATTCAGGGTGAGGGTTACTTGCAAGGGTGAGGCAAGGGTTAGTAGATATGAACCTACTATCCAGAGACAACTTGGGGCCCTTCCCTATAGATCTATATGGGGATATGCCCCTAGTACCTATCTATTCTAGCCTGGGTGTCATCAACCCCATTGGCTAGGGTGGGTGACTTGGGTGTGCATGTAGGGTGTGGGGTCCTACTCTTGGTTGTGCCTGTAATACACCCTAATTCACCACAAGGTGATGTTTCAACCCCAACCCCACTCTAGAGTCTAGTCCTAGCTATGCCCCACTCCCATATAGCCATATAGATATAGAGGGAGGGGTCCATCCCCACATATAGATATAGGCTTGGGTATAGACTAGAGATCCCCTCACCCTCCCATCAACTCATAGATGAAGAGTAGACTAGATGGACCCTTATAGATATTCTATGTCCCACTCTACTCTACTCTACTCTACTCTACTCTGCTCTGCTCTGCTCTACTCTACTCTACTCTACTCTACTCTACTCTACTCTACTCTACTCTATATATGATAACTCATCTAGACTCTAGATGACAGCCCCACTCATCATACTAGTCTCGTCTAGAGCTATGCCCCACTTCCCTCCTATAGAGAACTCTATCTGATAGATAGGGGTCTAACTATGCCCCATACTATATAGTTTTTTTGGCACTCTATAGATTTTATGTTGAGTTATGCCCCTTGTATAAAGAGCTCAATAAAATGAAGATAGAAGATAGATATGGAGGGGGTGTCAAATAGATAAGAAAAGATCAGATCTATGATAGAGAGGGAGGGGGAAGGCCCATGAGACTCTAGACCATGCCACCCCCAATAGATAGAGCCCATTAAACTCCCCATATATAGAGGTACTTCACTTTATATGGTTTGGGTTTGCCCCCCTCCCCGCTCTATATTATATAAATAAAGTTTTTTTGGCCTTCTCCCCTCTATATAGATAGAGTTTTTTTGGCCTTCCCCCTCTATATTGATTGATTAATAAACTATATACAGTTTGGGGTGGCCCAAACCCCCCACCTTATAGAGTGGACTAGAATGGGTTCTCTCTATTGTATTGGGGGGCCTATCTTGGTTTGAAATTGAGGAAGAGTGAATTTAGATAGGTCCCACCGAGTATATAGATAGAGATAGAGTTTATTGGCATTGGCACCCCATATAAACTATATATATCATAGTGAATACTTATATATCTGGGGAGGGGGCCCCCATATATATAGTTTTTTTGGTACCCCACCCCCATATATAGATTGATCAATCTTATATCATAGTGAATAATCTATCTATCTATCTGGCTATCTAATTAATGCCATTTATATATAAAGGGTAGTAGATAGGTGTTCAACGAGATCACCATAGATAGATAGGGTATCCATCTAGATAGAGGGTAAGATTTGTCATCTCCAAGATTTTACTGATGCCCATATAGATCTATATCTATAGGCCTATCTAGATAGAGGTTCCAACCATGGTATGGATTAGAAAATAGGGTATGGATTGGATAGAGAGGCCAACTCCCAACTCCAAAATGATAGACTATCATGTTTATTCTGAAGAGCCCTATCTATCTATGGGGGTAAAAAATGCCATGGCGATTGAGTCCCTAGAGAAAATAGGTGGTGTCTAGTTGAGCTAATTGGCATTTATGGATCACTATAGAGTTGATTCTATTCTACATGGACTATAGCTATAGATAGTCATCGAGTCCCCAGATGAGACTATATAGAGGGGGGGCAATAACCCCTATCTCTACATATATATGGGGTTAGGTGCCCTATCTATTCTATGTCACTCCCCTATTTATATAATAGATCAGATCATATTAGATCAGATCTATATAGGGGGAGGGGGGAGCCAAAGAAACCCAAATAAATATATAGGGCTAGGGCCAGAGATATATAGGGCTATATTTGGAAGAGTCTATATCTATATCAAGACCCCTATCCCATATCTATCTATCTATCTATCTATCCATATCTATATCTATATATAGATAGATAGGCCATTCCCTACCCCCTATCTATATATATCTAATGACTCTCTATATAATTAGGGGGGCAAGGGGAGGGTGTAGGAAATCAATGCAGGTGGTATGGCCTTTATTTTCCCATAGATAGATAGGGATTCCCTCCTTTGCTTGAATCAAAGTTGAGTGCTGAAGGCCATGGATATAGTGCTACCATAGGGGCTCTAGAGAAATCCACTCACTCTGATCATGTTTATAACCTAACCATCCCTCAACCCATTCATGATGTGCCAGAGGCAAGGCACAAATGGAGTTGGGGGTAGAGACTCCCATCTAGTAAGAGTAGGGATAGGGATCTTCTAATAAGGTAGATGATACACACCCTCGACCCCTTATGATGGATGGAGGGGGGGAGGGCTCCTATCTATATCTGAATTATGGGGGAATGAATCTAGTCACTCCCTCCTCTCTCTCTTTATATATCTATATAGCTTTGTTGTATGCCTAGGCTCTACTAGTTAGTACCCATAGGTACCTATAGATATATATGGGAAATTAATCAAGTTTCCAATGAAACTATTTACTATGTAGTGAACTTACGCTCACCCCTATATCATATATAGATAGGGTCATTGCCCCCCTCTATTTAGATAAGGATATAGAGGGTGAGCATAGTATGTATCGAGTTTCATTCTATATAAAGATAGAGATATAGAGTTTCATTAGAATTATCCCCATCTAATCTATAGGGCATTGTCATTACCATTTTATCTCTATCTCTAGACTATAGGGATTGGATCTATCTATAGGGTGTTATCTTGTATTCTTTATGGAGAGCTTGAGATTAGGTACCACTCTTTAGAGTGTATTGAGAGTAGAGTGGGGCTAAGACCCCTATATATCTATTAGATAGAGTTTTATATAGGGGTAGAGTGGGGTTGGGATTGAATATAGTGATTCACCTTGGGCTTGGCCCTTGAATACTCTCTTTGGGGCCATCTAGATTAGATAGATAGGGCTTAGCTTATATAATGAAGTGAGTGTCAACCCTCTCATGATAGGAATTAAGATAGACTACTCATAGTTGAGTTGAATGGGGGGGTTGATCTCACTACCATCTTTTAGTGATTACCCCATCATATTACTTAGTTTATAGACCATTATGAGTCACCCTTATGGCCCCACTCGAGTTGGCCATATAGATAGATAGGGCTGGGGTGAGTTGTCGTGACCGATAAGATTTGTAGTTGCCCTAAATAGATAGATGGTAATGACCCAATAATTTATAAATAGAGTTTCATTGGTATTAGAACCCCCCTCAATCCCTATATATCTATCTAGGTTGGTCCTCTCTAGAATCTATAGTGGGGAACATATAGAGAGAGACTTTGGCCTATCTATATATGTGCCCCCTCTCCCTCTCTAGAGTTAGATAGAGTTGGCCTCCCCCAAGATAGAGTTTCTTTGGCCCTATCTATATAGATAGGGTCTATCCCATTCAATTTATAGGGTGGCCTCCCCCAAGATAGAGTTTGGCCCTCTCTATATAGATGAGGTCTAGCGCATTCAATCTATAGGGTGCCCCCCCAAGATAGATTTTATTTGGCCCTCTCTATAGATTAAATTATATTAGATAAGATTAGATTAGATTAGATAAGGAGAAAAGGATAAGGGCCCCCTCTCTATCTTATATGGGGCCCCTACCCATATAGATAGGCACTATTCTCTATGCTCTATCTATCTGGCAATAGTTGAGTTGGTCATGTATAGATATCTTCTCAACTCGACCCATATGGATAGATTCCCCATATAGCCTATATATCTATCTAGCCCCATATATATATGTATGTATATATCTTGTAGTGAATAATATCTATCTAAATTACCAAGCCATAGTTCACTATTCCATCTATATAGTGGGTTGTGGGGATTGGATCCATCTATCTAGTCCATATAGATATATAGGCATGTATATATCTCTTCTATATCTCATAGATAGATGCCCAAGATAGATAGATGGAAGTGATATGACAAGTCATCCATCAGATAGAGCCCCCCACTCACTCTCTTGGGGAGCATACATGATATTCAATGTCGATCCCATCTATTATAACTCATTACATATGTGATATGACATTCCCCACCCTAGGAAAGAATACAAAAATCTCACAATGGAATCATCAACTATATCTAAGACTATCCCCCATATATCTATATCTAGATCTATAGACATAGTTATATAGGGGGTCAAGTGTTGCCTTTCACACCAACTAGTGCACCATTCCATTCTATATAGAGATGGGAGATGGGAGATGTCTATTTCTATATATATATATATATATATATATATATATATGTATATGCCCTATCTGTCTAGTGAAGCAAGATATATTTTTGAGTATAGTATCTATCCTCTATATACATCAAAGAAATATTCACTCCCCTATATATCTATCCAATCCCCACCCACTTAAATTAATATCTATCCCATATCTATCTAATCTATAGGGCCCCATAGTATAGATTTCCCACCTGAGCTATCTCTCTGGGGTTGGGCTAAATGGATATGGATAATTCATCTCATCTATCATCTATATACATGATATGATTCTACATCTATAGGATTAGCTAGCCCATATAGATTAATATACCTATCTATTCTCTAGGGGCCTATTCATTATAGATATAGCCACCCCACTGTAACTCTACTATCTAGATCTAGCCACCCCCATCACCCTCCCCCATATCATATATATGTCTTTCTTGTCTCAATCTATTCACCCCTTCATAGATATTATGTCTATATATATAGGGCTCATTGAATACACCTATATAGATAAGATAAGATAAGATATATAGGGGGTGGGGGGTGCCAAAAAAACTCTATATTGGGGGTTCACTAAATACACTCACTTATCCATATAGATAGATAACACTCATTGAATACACTCATTGATCACTTTATTCTATTGATATATGGTCATGTAGGCCCCTATCTATCCCTAATGGATGACTAGCCATCTCACGACCAAACCAATATAGCTCTAGGGGGTTAAATAGATAGGTCCCCTATCTATATGGTGATCTCATCTAGATCTAGATGGTCCATCAATATATAAGAAGTGAGATAGACCATCTCACAAGATAGATAGGGATTAGATAAGAAAGGATAGTGAGATGGTATATCTCATAAGAGATAGTGAGATAGAACACTCACTATATAGAGTAGAGTCCTTGCCATCTAACACCCACTATATCTATCTACCAATGAGATAGAGATGTAGACTAGCTTTAATTATCTATAAATGGGGTGAGAAAGGCTATATCATGGAGGCTGTTAGGGGAGTCCCTCTCCTCCCATATGTCCAGCCATTGCCCCCATATATATAAAGTGGTAGGCATGTTATATATAGAGTCTAGTCCCCCCACCAATATATGGGGGGGCTCTAGTTAAGAAATTAAGAAGTCACTTTACATAGGCAGCCTTTTCCCCATAGTCAGCCTAGAGGTAGGCTTACTTACCCTATAGCCAGTCAACTCTCTTGGTTAGGCTTGAGTCCATGGTTAGGCTAGTAGCAAAGACCATCTCCCTCATCATCAGTTCAGCGGTAGCATCCCATTGGCCTATATCTATCTATATAGATAGGGCCCCTCAACCCCTATATATATATATAGATAGATAGATAGATAGATAGATAGATAGATGGGGTAGTGTATATATATATATATATATATATATATATATATATATATATAGATAGATAGATAGATAGATAGATAGATAGATGGGGTAGTATCTATAGAGGACCCCCCTCTATATATATTATCTATCCCTATCCCTAAGATAGAGTTTCATTAGCATTGGCATTGGCAGAGGGCACCCCCCTCTATAGATACTATCCAATCCATCTGGTTTTGCCCCTATCTAGCTATATAGAGATTTTTTGGCCCCATCCCCATCTATAGAGGATTTTCCCATATAGTTTTAGGGGGATATATATATGGGGAATAGGGGATCTAACTATATACAAACTATGCTAGAGAATAGGCAGGAGGAGTTCCCCCACCTCAGTGTTTGGTTGGAAGGTGTTTGGTCCCTCCACTTGGCCCTAAACTTGATAGAGTTTAGGGTCATGTCATGTTACATACAGTGGAGGAAGTTCCCATCTATAGTAGGCACTTGACTTCCCTTATCTATCTATATTGGGAGTGATGTAATCTATATGGCAATAGATCAAGGAGGCACTCCCTCAATGACTGAGCCTTGACCTAAGGTAGGGCACCCCACCCTATATAGAGAACAGACAAGTTCCCATCCCTGTCTAGGTTCTAGGTGGAGAGGCAGGTGGAATTTATTATCTATATTAGGGGGTTGGATCCCTAGATAGTGGTGGGGGTCAAGGACTCGAAACAATCTCTCACTCTTGACCCTGAACTATCTTATCTATTTAGGGCATCTATAGTTGGCACTCGACTACCTATATATCTAGAGGGTGACTATCTATAATTCCCTATCTAGACCCCCTAGAAACCTATAGGCCTGATGGCCCCCCCATCCCACCACTATCTAGGGGATAGGGGCCCTATCCCTCTATAGGCTATAGATTGGATTAGATAGTCCCGTAACTCTATTCTATCTAGATATATTCCCCTGATGATCCTAGATAGGTCTATAGGCTATAGCTAGAGCCCTATCTAAATAAATATAAATCTATAATCCCATATCTATACCTATCTATTCTCTAGGGGCCCATATCTATACCTATTTATTCTTTGGGGGTCCCATTAAACTCAACTCAACTCAACTTATATGGCCTAGGCCCCCCTTCTATTTAGATAGGGACTCAACTCCCATATATATATATATATAGAGGGGTATGGCTTGGGGCCCCTCCTCTATTTAGATAGGGACTCAACCCTATCCCATTGAACTCAACTTCCATCCATGAATAATAAGTTTGATAGAATGTCAACCATTCTATTATATTCTATAAGTAATATGACTCACTATCTAATCTACGAACACCACTTCTATATAGATAGATCATTAGGGCATAGCCTCTATTATAGACTCTATTATGAGATAGCCATATAGATAGGTGACCCCTCCACTCTGGTGGTGAGATAGACTATCAACCATTGATCTCATGTATGAGACACTACCCTGCCCCTCTACTCTCTAGAGGCCCCGACCAAGGGGGATCTATATAGATATGGGGATACCATCACCTAATAAGATAATCTTTATAACATCTAAAATATATATATGGTCATCTATATCTATCTGGGGCCATTGGGGCTTATCTCCACTCTATAGTAGACCCACCCCCTCCCCTAGAGAGTGGAAGCATAAATTGATTACTATGTTTACCCCTCCCCCCTCTTTATATATAGGGTTTAGCCCCTATATATTTAATCTAACTCCCACATATATATATAGAGGCACTTTATATGGTTGGGGGTTTCTAAAAAAATGATATATAGTTGGTGTTGCCAAATATATATAGATTTCCCCCCTCCCTCTAAATAGATTAATTAACTATATATAGTGCCCTCCCTCTCCCCCTCCCCCTCTTTATATGCCCCATCTATAGAGATTTTTAGATCATCAGTCAAGACTAGTAATAGAGATTCCCCACCCCTCTCTTTATTGGCCCTTGTGCCCCCTTATATATAGATCTATCTAGACTCTCAATCGGGTAAACAAAATAAAAAAGGATAGGGGGAGCGGGCATCCCATATATATATATATATATATATATATATATATATATATATATATATAGATAGTGCGGCTGAACAATGGAGTCTAGTTGGGCCCTTTTATTTAGATTCTATATAGATGAAGGTTTCCTTGGGCCTCTGATGTGGGAGTCCCTCTGGGTCTCCTAACCAACTAAACAAAATGACTAGAAAGTGTAGTCCCATTTAGTTGAGGAGTGCACCCTATCCCATATATATAGAGAGGGGAACCAAAGCCTAACCCCTCATTTGTATAGTCCCATATAGAGAAAGAGGGGCCCTATAGAGTAGAGTCTGGTCATATATGCCCAATTTTATCCATAAGGGATTAGAGTCTATATGCCCAATTCTATCTATATAGGGGAGTCTATCACACCTTGGCATCATCTGTCTAGTCTAGAGAGAGTGTCATCTATCTAGGATGAGAGATATATAGATGGGGCCCTATCTATCAATTTGGGTCCTAGGCCTAGCCCCTACTATATTAGTTATATATATAGGGGAGTCTAGTCTATGATTTAACCCCTCACAATCCCATACCCATCTATATAGAGAGGGAGAGAGAGAGGGAGAGGGAGAAGGAGAGGGAGAAGGAGATGGGGCCAAATAAATAGAGATTTAGGGATCAATCCATATCTTGAAGGAGAGGGGGCTCACCTATATAAAGAAAGGAGAGGGGGACCTATAGAATAGATAGATCCAATCCTCACAGTCTATTATAGAGTGAGTCTATATTTAGTTTCTATATGGGGTGCCAATGAAACTCTATCTATAGATTTCCCCCAGATAGAGATAGAGGCTAGATGGGCCTATCTATCTATATGGGAGAATATAGGGCTGAGCCATATATTGATCTTGAATACCTGATATTGATCTTATCTTGACTATATATCTATCTGGATTGATTGAGTACTTGTTTGATTTAGGACTCAACTGACTCAAGTGACTATACTAGTAAGGGGAAATGGCCTCTATATATCCCCCACCCCACCACTCTATAGATAAGCAAGCCTCTCACTCGCATAACATTCTTTATATGCTTGGCCTATATACAGTTGGGCCATATAGAGAACTCTAGGGGGCACCTATCTATCTGTAGATAGAGTATCACCATATCTCTATCTAGGAGTGCCATATATCTTGTCATTATAAACTAATGGGTGATATGGATAGGCATATATATCTATATCTATGGGGGGTGGCTATGGGCTATGATTAGGGTTGGATAGCCTTAGGCCATATAGATATGATATCTAGTAGCCCCCACTCTCTCTATATATTTTATATCCCTTGAGCAACTATAGATAAATATCAGGCCTTACCCCTATCTTAATATCTAGCTTCCCTTAGCTAGATATAGATATGCCCCCATGTGATAGTATATAGAAATTAGCATCTCTATCTATCCCTATCCCTATACCTATATATTAGAGGGGGAGGAAGAGGGGGAGGGGGGAAATGTGACTATCTATAGTTTGTGGTCAGTACCCTCTATCTTGCCCTTAATTAAGAAAAACACTATATATCTAATCGTCTCCACCCCATATAAAGAGAGTTAACTCAACTCCTGACATCTATATCTATTGATAGTTAACTGACCATTAAACTAGAAAATAATCTAGATTCCCCCATAACTAGATTAGATATGGGGCCCTCTCCCCCAACTCCTTCTCCCCTAGCTCCCTCTCCCCTATCACCCTCTCCCTTAGCTGTATAGTGGAGGTTATCAAGGGAGTGCAGTAATAGGCTATATGGTCAAGGGGAAATGCAGTCGGCAATATCTCTATCTATAGACTGTGCCACCCCCCTCTATCTCTATCTGATCCATAGTGAATAGAATATAGAATCTAATATATAACCCCCATTAAAATCTATATGGCTATATATGGGGTGGAAAATCTATACTGTGGGGGTATAGACATAGTTAATTTAATCTATACCATGCCACTATATCCTATCTATTATATAATATAATATAACATATATAATATAATAGGATAGAATAGAATAGAATAGATATGTATGGGTAGCCCATTAAATCTATATGGTGGCCCTAATATAGAGCCCATTAAACTCAAATTTATATGGTTGGGGGTTAGATACGGGCCATCACCATCAAGATCAAGGATAGAATACCCCTAGCCCACTTGTTTAGATAGGGGCCATCACCATCACTAGGTAACTCTGTAATCATCTACATGATCCATCGAATGAATAGAGAGTCAACACCCTATTACCAATATAGTAATACCTACCACTCTAGTCAATTGTTCCATGAATAGAGTGATTGATATATGATCTTCTTCTATATGTAATACAACTTACATATAGTTATTCAAAATGCAAAATCAAGTGGCTAATTGAACTCTATACTATGCAGTGGCTCCCCCTTCTCCCTCAATTTCTATCTCCCTATCTCTCCCCCCATCTCCCTATACAAACTAGAGTAATACCCTTGATTGATTAGTAGATATAGAGGGGGGGTTGGGCCCCATAGAGATAGAGGGCTGAATGGAGGTGCCCCCCCCATAGATATATTTTTATCTATATATGGTATGGGGTAGGTGAACTCGATGGCTTAGTGGGATCATCCCGATCTAATAATTGGGATCAGCCCTATTTGGTTAGATAGATATATAGGCCATATATAGATATATAGGCCCATAGACATATCATATATAATAGAGGGGAGGGGAGGAGAGGGGAGGCAGGTGGGGATTAGATTAGATTGGATAGATATATAAGCATCTACCAATCAATAGGGAGTTGTCCTTTATGAATAATGAAAGCATCAACTCCATTCCATTATAGGGCCCTAAAACTATATGGGTAAATCCACTATAGATAGGGATAGGGTAGAGTCTAACCCTCATGAAAACCCTATTTCTCCCCCAACATCTATCTATCTAGGAGGTCCCGCTGTACTCATTAATAGATATAGATGGGGGTGTCCCTATATCTAAATGGACCAGGCACTTGACCCCACTCTATAGATGGAGTAATGAATAGATATATAGACATTCCATAGGGTTTCTATTCTATACCAGGCTATAAATGGTATAGTATATAGTCGGCAGATCCCATCTCTATATATGGGGGAGTGTTCCTCTTCAACCATATAGATACCTATCTATTCTCTCCCCACTCCCATATATAGAGAGAAGGGAAATCAACCAACCTAGTCCATTCAACTAATAGGCAGATAAATATCTATTTTGGATGATATTCTATATCTATATGGCATTCGACCCCATATAGAGTAAAGTAGGGTAGAGTAGAGTAGAGTAGCTTAGAGAAGAGTAGAGTAGAGTAGAGTAGAGTAGAGTAGAGTAGAGTAGAGTTAGGGGTATTCAACCCCCTATCTAGAGTTCATATAGGGTGGGGGGTAGCTTAGATAGGGTAGGGGGTAGGGGTGGGGGAGTGCCTTACTCTAGATAGTCCCCTTAGTCTCCTAAGCATAACAACTAGACTAAGCTATAGTCAATAATATATTTAGATTATCCCCATAGGTAGCTTAGATAGGGTAAGGGGTAGGGGTGGGTGAGTGCCTGACTCTAAATAGTCCCCTCAGTCTCCTAAGCATAACAACTAGACTAAGATATAGTCAATAATATATCTAGATTATCCCCATAGGGAGAGGATCCCAACTTTAGAGGTAGTACCCTAAACTATCTATATGGCAATAGGGGAGGAGGTCAATATTGAGAACAACTCAACTAATGACCTCTAAACTATGGGGCCCTAACTCTATATGGCTCAATGAGCATAACTCTAGAGAGTCTCATCTCCATATAAAGAGGAGTATTCACTACTCCATCTATAGAGTGGGGTGCTAACCCTGCACTGACCCTACTGTTTATAGTTTCGTTAGCCTCCCTCTATATGATAGAGTTACATATATATAGAGGCCCCCCCTCTATAACTATAGAGATAAGAGATGGAAAATTCTCCCTAGAGATAAGATATATACGGCCTCCCCACCCCCACCTCTCCTCTGTAGTGGTGTCTAGCTATATCTTATCCATATAGACTCGTAGGCCATCAGGCTCTTATTGCTAAGCATAGTGAATAATATGGGATGGGAATAGCATAAGAAACCTTGATTCAGAATTAGCTATACTCTAGCCACACTTGTGGCTAGATCTATATATGTAACATGAATCATTTGTGATCACATGAATCAAATGGAATCCCTCTCCCTATCCCTATAGGTGGGTTTTATCGATCCCCTAGAGTTCTATTTGGGCCCCTCTATATAGATGGGAGATAGGGCACACCCTATATATCTATATCTATCTCACTATCTATATCTATAACTATCTCACTTTCTATATCTATATCACTATCTATCTCACTATCTATATCATTATCTATATCTATATCTATTGATTTGTTTAGCACTCACCATACTCACCATACAGTGACTCACCATACAGATGGAACCATATAGAGAATTAATTCCATAAAGCTCGGGGGGGCACCTATCTATCTATTTAGATGGCTATAATAGATGACCATCATGCCCCCCCAAAATATCTATCTATTTAATCTCTATGGTATGGTAGTGGGGTTCATATTACTTATAGAATAGAACAGAATGGTCGATAGTATATCTCACTTCCTATCCTATCCTATTTTATTCTATATGGGGTTGGGCCCTATCTATCTAGTGAATGGCAACTGTCCCATAATGATAGATAGGTAACCCCCCTAGAGAATAGATTGGCCACTCTATCTATTCTATCTGGTGAGATCTCTAGATTATCCCACTTGATTGAGAGGGGGTGCCCCTAGATATAAATATATCTGGTGATCCTCTACTCACTCTATTATATATGTGATACATCTATATCTATCTAGCCAGTTGAGATATTGATGGGCTTACAACTAGGATAGAGTACTCGACTCTTCCTCATATCTATCTATCTATAGGGAAGCCTTCATACTAGTACTAATCCTTCACTAGAAATCCCTCCAACCCTATATGGGGAAGCCTTCCTCCTCGTACTAAGCCTTAGCTAAAATCAACTCTCTATGTGGCACTCCCCTTTATATCTTTCTAATACCCACCCACTTAAATTAACTATATGGCTATATGGCCCCTATATATATATATATATATATATATATAGGGCTCCATTCGGGGTTTAGTTTCCACGTCACTATCACTATCACTATCACTATCACTATCACTATCTATCTCACTATCTATTGGTGGGATTAAGGACTCGTGCCCCTTCCTCCTGGCCAAAAGAAACCAAACTATCTAGCAGCCTGCGTCCCTACCTCCTAGCTAGTCTAGAGATAGAGTGCCCTATATAACAACTATCTATATTGGGGGAGGGGGAGTTTCCTCTATCCCCATTCCCATATAGATAGGGGATCAGCCATATCTATATATAACACATGTATCGGTAGATGTGCCCATTTATATGAGTGAGTAATAGGAGTAACTAAAGCCTCAACCCAACCCAACCCTAAAATAGATCAACCACAACTTGACTAACCCAATGGAGGATAGTCAATTATTTCATTGGTTGAGAGCCCCCCCTCCACTATTGATATAGCTTATATCTATATAGAGTCAAGACTTAGAGTAGAGTTAGTCAAAGTAGGGGGTCTCTTCCCTCCTATCTCTCCCAAGGAATGAACCATCCAAGCAAAGTGGAGCTATTTAAGAGAGGCCCTTCTTTCTCTATCTCAAAGGGTGGGTAAGTGGTTAAAAGATACATTAATTGAAGCCTAGTGGGGGTCGAGAGGGAATTGACTAGAGATATATAGAGTCTAGTGCACTATCTAGATCAGTCCCCTAAGTCTCACCCATAGTTAGTCATGGGGAACCTCCCTTCCCTACCCTATAGGGCATGTCTATAGAAATAGGGGTTAGTGAAATATCTAGATAGGGGGGCCTGGTGCATTACATATCTAGTAATTGGTTGAGTGAGCACTAGTCATCAGTTAAGTATGTATGCACTTGACTGCCCTCCCATATAGATCTATATCTATAGAGGTCAACTATCTATATAGAGTCCACCGTCAGACTGGCCATATACTCTATCTTCCCTATCTAGATTTGTGGTTGAGGGGGAGGTGACTAGACTATCTAGAGTATTTTATCTATCTATAGAGAGTCGAGAGTTGGCACCCCTATCTATCTGTCTATATGGCACCCCATCCCCCATGTATAGATTTAGTTGAGGCCCTATCTATATATCTAGATCTATCTAGATCTCTTGAAACTCCCCCAAGCCTTATCTATCTGGGTCCCCCTCCCTATATATCTTACCTTGAGTGTAGCAAATATTATAGACTCTTATCCCATATATATATATATATATATATATATATATATATATATATATATATATATATATATATAAAATCTTGTAGCAAATATTATAGACTCTTATCTTGAGCATAGTGAATATAGGGAGGGCCAAAGAAACTCCATATTCCATATATATAGAGAGGGGGTCCCTCCCCCCAATATAGAGTTTCTTTGGCCCTGCCCCCTAATATAGAGTTTCTTTGGGCCTCCCTCAAAGATAGAGTTTATTTGGCCCTCTATATAAACTAAACTAAACCAAAATAAACTCTATGGGATATGGGATATATAGGGCCCTATCTATGGATGGGGACTAAGTGGGTTAGCATAACTATCTAGTTGTTTTATTCTGAATGAAGATAAGATCTATGATGTGGTCCCTATTTAGGTTAGGCCCTCAATTGGGGAGATACTAAGTGGGTAATCCCTCTATCTATATATATGGTTGGGTTTGAGGTCCCCCTAGATAGTGGTGGCACTTGAAAATATAGATAGAGGGGGGTCGAGGCCTATCTATATATGGGGAGCATCTGATCGACCCCATATATATATATATATATATATATAGAGGGTAGTAATTGACAGGTGTTCAATGAGATCACCACCACTATCTAGGGAACCATGAACTAGATTGAATAGAGAGGCCCCCCTCTCTGATGTATATATAGAGGTGGGGCCCTATCCCTTAGTGGTGGGTGGGTTAGGGGGCCATCCCAACTCCCAACTCCATTATTCCATGTAAGCACTGTGTTCAGTGAGATCACCATAGTGGGATGGGGGAACCCCTATAGATAAGGTAAGATAAGATAGAAGGGCCAACTAGGGCCCTTTCATCCCATATATATATATATATATATATATATATATATATAGAGAGAGAGAGAGAGAGAGAGAGAGAGAGAGAGAGATGTAAGCCCTATCCCATAGATAGTGGTGGGTGGGCTGGGGGGCCAACTCCCATCCCAACTTTATTACATATGCCATGCTTGAGAGGATGAAGATATGGCTCATGGCCCCATCTACCACTATGGTGATGGGTTTCCATATAGATAGATAGATAGATAGATATATAGATAGATAAATAGATAGATAGATAGATAGATAGATAGATATATAGATAGATGGGGCGGAATGGATGCCTACCCTATCTCCCTATCTATATAGATGGTTCATCGGCTATACTTGAATAGTATAGTGCCTATCTATATGGGTAGGTGGCGTAGATAGATCTAATCTCTATGGGGATAACCCTACCCTATATATCCCTATCTAAACATTAGCATTGGTTAAGGGGGGACAACACCCTAGATAGAGTTGGGACCTACCTATTTATATCTATTTGGGTGGAGACATACATCTATTTAGATTTGGAGGTAGTCAAGCTAACTCTATCTAGGGCTTTAATGAGCCTAATCCTAATCTAACATAGTTATAGTACTGAGATCAGGGCTGGGCTAGCCTAGAGTCATGATCCCTATCTATATAGCTATCTGTCTCCTATCCCAATCCATATATATCCCATATCTATTCTATATAGAGGGGGATGGGGCCTAGATAGAGTTGGTGGCCTATCCCTATCTCTATAGAGGGGGAGGGGGAGGGGGAGGGGGAGGGGGAAGGGGAGGGGGAGGCCACTGTATATAGTTAATCAATCAATCTAGTTTATATAAAGGCAAACTCTATTTATATAGAGGGGGGAGGCCACCATATAGGTTTAATGGGCCCTATTTATATAGAGGCCCACCTCTAACTCTATATAACCCTATTTATATAAAGGGGGGAGGGGGGAAACTGTCTATCATTTTTTTTGCAACCCCTCTTTATATATGGGAAGTTGAGTTGAGTTATTTTAAAGTGTAGAGTTAGTTATTCTAAACTAAACTATAAATATAGAGTTATATGGGCTATATAGGCAAGAGTTATGCTCTACTTAGGAGGCCAAGGGCATTTATGCTCTCAACTACCCGCCTACCCACCCCATATATCTAAAGGGGATTGGGGGGTTGGCCACCCCCAACCATATAAAATTGAGTTTAATGGGCTCTATCTATAGTTTGGGTTAACGAGGGAATGAAATAGCAGACCATGCCATGGTAAATATGTATACCATAAAACTGACCATTGAGTCTAGATTTGAAATAAAAATTTGATAAGCTTCTTATTTCATTTAGCTAATCAAAGAGCTTCTTAATTTTCTTATGTATCTCTATTTGATCATGTAGAATCAATATTTCAAAGAGTATGATCGAGTTTTGGCATGAGGGGGCATCATGGAGCTAGTTCTCACATAAATGCCCCTATTTGGAGAAGAACAAGCTTCTGTAATGAATGAAGATTTGAGAAGGGATTAAATGAGAAGACATGTTTCCAAAAAAAGCAAGATACAGGTTGGGAAGGGGGAGTTAGTAGAGTTGAACAAGATTGAAATGGGCATGGAAACATGTATCATTGTACCAAATTGGCTAATGCTCTTGGGTTGATGTGGTGTATTCTACCAATTGACAAGGGACTTAGTGATTGGTGTATTGATCAATCCAATACAGATGGAGATAGAAGCCAATTTGATAGAGAGATTTTGGAATCACAATGCACCTAGGTAAATGAAGGATGAGATGAATATAGGGGTTAAATGAGCATCCCACACCCAAAAGGTGCCCAACATAGGTTTCCCCTAAAACCCTCCAGTTACTAAGGTCAACAATGTGAGGAAAACACCTATTCCTAGACTAGTTCTAGAAAAGTGGGGCAAAAGGGGATGTTTTTTCAACAAGAATGGAGAACTGTTGATAGCCACTATGATATAAATGAGTGGACTCATCTGATCTATAAGAACATGTACATATATCATTTGATAATTTTCACCTTGTTGAAAATTGAATGGTGCCACCCAAGGACTTGAGTGATCTATCTAGAGTTGTGAGTGATTCACCCCATCTATCTAGAATGTGTAGTCGAGTCAACATCCAACTATTAATACCCAATCCAACTCTAGAGCCCAATCTATCTCAAGCTCTCATCTAATTTCTTGAGAGGATAGTTGTAGTCACTTCATTCTGATAATACTTGTATGTATGTCTGTCTAGTGATTCTCCATATAGATTTGATCTATAGGGCCATGTTATGTTACATATAAAACTAACTCATGAGTTTAAGTATGGAGTGATTGATTCATATATGTAAGAGTGAGTGAGTCAGTCATGAATCTGATGTTGGCCCCATATAGATAGATAGGAGCCCCTAGAGAATATAGACTAGACTAGACTAGATGAGACGAGACTAGACTAGACTCCCCTATCTATATAATTGGGGTATGGCAGTGCCATATAGACTAGACTAGACTAGACTCCCCTGTCTATATTTTTGTCCCCCAAAAAAAAGTCACTCTTTTTGGAACAACATATGAGCCATTTTTGTCATACTAGACCAAATTTGCCTCTTCCCTTTTCAAAATTTCTTCTGAGCTTTCAATTTCCTCACTTATCAAGATTTTCCAAAAATCTATGGACTCAACATGTTTGAAATTAGCAGGTTCAACTATTTCAATGGCTTCTTTAGATGAGTTCAATGAAAAGGGGTGACTTTCCAACACTTAGGCATTTTAAGGATTAGTTCAACACCTTGGTTCAACCAAAAAGGGGCTCATCGGCAAGATTCTAAGCAAAGATTAAATTGTTGAACCTTGAACCACTTTGGTTCAATAGTTTAATGGGTTTAAGGTTTAACATCATTAATAGGGTTAAAAGAGTTAAGCACTTCAGCCAAATTGAACCATTCAGTGACGTCAATAGGACACTCAAATACTTTGGTAAGTTCATTGGCTTTCCAAAAGACTAAGCTTCAAGGAAGGAATGAACCATTGAACCAACATTGGTTCAATCGGTTGGTTTAAAGTAAAGGTTCAAAGGTTCAACGTGGTTATTTCAAACCAAAGGTTTAATGTGGTTTAGAAACTATTTCAAACGGTTAAGAATTAGCTAAAATAAATACATTAAACCATTGAACTGTTGAACCAAAGTCAATTTAATCGGTTGATTCAATCAAAATGGTTTAAAGGAGTGCCCTAGAAAGAATGAGTCAAGCAAAAGCCACCACATGTCATCTGCCAAGCCCCATTGCACTTTATTTATAATCACAATGGAAGATGCCACCTATCCCTACTAAAGCTTGTCAAAAGCCTCTAAGTGTCTCCATTTGAAGCTTTGAAGTTTCAACAATTTTGAAGTTCAACACATGGGTATTTATTTTTATGTGGGTTTTTGTCTAAATCTCAAGGTCTCACAGAAGCTACCAAGTGTCATCTATTGGGACACTATATACTCTACCCTCAAGAAGTCACATAATGTGCCACGTGTCCCTTGCAAAGTTTGGTGGAAGTTGACAAGTGTCAATCTCCACAATTTCTCCCTCCTGCTTCTTATTTTCATAAAGACTGTGGTAGAACCCCAGTGAGCTATTGAAGAAAGTGGAATGTGCCATGTGTCATCATCTGCCTAACTCTCCAAAGATAAGTGGAATCTGCCACCTATTCATTTATACTTCTATAAAGAGTAACATGTGTTTGTGTTTGAGTTTTAAACAAGTTTTTAAGCTCCTCTTAAGCATTTTTTTAGAGTACAATAGAGACCACCATGTGTTATCATCTGCATGAATCTAAAACAAGTCTCGAGTCTTTTCAAAGGCTGCTAAAGTGTAACAAAGACCACCATGTGTCATCTTCTACTGAACTCATAAAAAATGTTTATAAAGCCTCTAAGAGTAGTAGAAGCTACTGCGTGTCCTCACCTATTTCTAAGTGGATGCTACCACATGTCAATTTTTTAGCAAAAAGTGACCAAAGAATAGAGAGGCAATTTAAGGACCTGATTCAATAGCCAAAAAAGGAGGAATGATGAAGAAAATAACTAGAAATATCTATGCATGAGATATGTTTCAAATGATGACACTTGTTTGGGAATAAAGGCAAAGTGAAAAATAGTGCAATCAAGAGAGGGAACTAAGAGGATCATCTAGTTCTAAGGGATGACAGTCAAGTTAAAATAAAGAACTGAAAGTGCATTCAATGCATTACATGCATAGTATGAGTTGTTCCATGGGATAAACATGCCAAGCCTCTCTCGACCTCTATATATTGTAATCTCTCTGATTGTTTCAAGGATGATCTTTCCTACCATAAAAGCAAAAACTCTGCCCAAATTAAAAGGCATTTATTGAGACTTTGAGCTCAGATTGTTAATCATTTTTCTTCATTTGAATAATAAAGCAAGTGACCTTTTTAGACTTTGTGCTAGAAATAGCCTATGTTATTTAGGGAGTTATTCGTATGTCTATTTCCTAGAAGTGTTCTTGTTTATTTGATCTAACAAGCAAAACTAGTGGAAGTGGTTAGGAAGGTGTCCCGAAGACCAACTGTGGGATGACTTTGTGCCCCCACAAGTACTTTCAATGTGTTTGTATTTTCCTTTTCCTATGTAAAAGACCTTGAGATGACTTTGTGCCCCCATTGTTCTTCATATCTCTCTCTCTTAGGCAGTTAAGGTGGAGACTTTATGTTGCATCTTATATTGCTAGTTACTTTGTACTTTGGTTACTGATTACTTGTTCCTTGAAAGGACCCATGCTATTTCCTACAAGAATACTTCTGAAAGAAGAGAAATGCCTTTAGTGTTTCCCAAGATTTATCCTCTATTTGTTAGAACCATCTCTAAAAAAAGAGAGATGGATGGTTTGTCCTACCCTTGTGTCTTATTTTCTACTTATATACATATTATATAGCTCTGTATACTTAATAGAGAACCTCCCCTTGATGAGAGGAGAGATTTATCCCATTTTGATGTAGTAAACCTACACATTTGGCTGATCAATCTCCCTATTGCTATGGTGATAGGACCTTTTTTGCTCACCAATTAGCTGGTCAACAAAATATTCACCCAACATATATAATTGGGATACAAGGTTAGAGATAAGATATAGAGGGTAGGGAGTCCCATATCGATAGATAGCGCTTAACTCCCCCACTACCATACCCTCTCTATAGATCATTGGGGCATGGCATATATTAAATATGCCCCTAGATAATATATAGGGATCTATCTTGTAGTAGTTTCTATATGGTGGCCCCCCTCTCCCTCTCCCTCTCACTTTATATATAGATGGGGATGGGGATGGGGATGGGGGTCTAGGATAGATATATAGGGCAGCCTCTCCCTCTCTATATATCACTATGGATATGGCCTCTCTACCATGTTGAGGTCACTTCATGCCCTACCCTATTGAAAGGGAGAGGCATGTACTCAAGAGAGAGGACCTCTACCTTTCATTGTTAAATAGGGAATAGACCTCTCCTCTACCTTTCAATAGGGAAGGGAAGGGAATAGACCTTTTTAATCATTACCTTTCAATAGGGAAGGGACTAGACACTAGACTGTTTCAATAGGGAAATAGGGCAGCGCATAGGGAGCTCTAGCCTAGAGACATCGATATTGTGAAGGTAATAATCCATTTTTCATTTCATTGATCTCTCTCCCATGATGATTAGGAACAAACAAATAAGAAATTCCACTTCAAATTTTAGACCTCAACATCATTGTTTCTCTTCCTATTCATATTACATTTACCTCTAATATCATATAGATTATGTGCTCCTGATCCTTTCTATAATCATTTTCACCGTTTAGATTTATTATGCCCTGATGCACCTCATCCCTCTAGTTATAGGTGCTTGGTCAGACTCCCTACCTTCCCTTTTCTATACATATCTATATACTAGACTGATGGTGGATCTCTATCCTAATATCCATCTCACCTCTCCTTTAACCTCTCTACCTTCCTCTCCTAGAGAGCTGGCCTCCCCTGTGGTCTCTTTCATGGAAGGGGGGCCCATGGATGGCCATGGGTTTGAGCCCAGTGTGGTGGAGCTAGGAAATATGGGGGCACGATGCCCCTTGGATTTACCCCAAAGGGAGCTGGGGCTAGATTTAAGCCTAAGGTCTTCGAGTGAGCCCTCCACCCCATCCCTAGAGATCCTCAACCTCACTAGGGAATGCTATCAGGCCACCCCGATGGCCATGGGTCAATTGAGTCCTATCATGTGGAAGGTGCTCTGAGCCTATGCTAAGTGGGTGACTGCCCAACAAGAATATAAAACCCTCCAAGGGTAAGGGGTGAATGAGAATGCCCTCTAAGAGGCTTTCTTACCTATCCATAACCTTGCCCAATAGGAGTTATGTCTTTGAGATATCACTTGCTAGGTAGAGATCTCAAGGGTTCATGAGGCTTGCCAAGAAGTGAGCTTTGTGCATGATTGGGAGGTGGTCACCCATTTTAAATGTTTTTCCAACTAAGCATGAGAAGAGTGAAAATACTTGATTAAAAGCTAGAGCTACCTAGAAAGAAGTGCCTTTTCTCAAGTAGTTTCAGTTGGGGTCAGCGTAGAGGAACAACTCTAGAAGTAGGCCAAAAACCATCTCAGGTTGGGTTGAAATAGTATGAATCAAACCCACTCATACTAGAAAGACATATATTGAAACATGAAAAGAGGGACTAAATAAGGGAACCCATATTTATTCTATCTATAGGGTAGAGTAGGGTAGGGTAAGGTAGGGTAGGGGAGGGGGATAATTCTCTATCTAGTTTATAGTCCGTCCCCCCTAGATTTAGATATAGATAGGCACCCCCCACTATATAGAGATAGAGTTTAGATATAGAGGGGGGTATATCTATTCTATATGTAGAATTGAGTTTAGATATATAGGGGCATTGGCTATATATAGAGTTTGCTTTTAGTGTTATTTTATTTATAGTAGAGAGTCATTGTCTTTATGGGGAGTTATATTCTTATAGATATGGGAGGATAGGGGGAGATAGATAGGCCAATCCCCCCTATATAGATGGATATGGGTGTTCACCATGTTAGATTATCCTAGTGTCTAGGTGGATTTTTCCCTGTGCCTATGCCTTCTATTAGAATAGAACATGGAACTCACTACTCCATCAGAGAAAATGATTATCAACTATAACATCGACCTAAAGGTTGATGAGATTAGTTGAGTGGTCCCAGTTGGAGATGGGATTGCATGTGTCTATGGATTGAATGAGATTCAAGCTGGGGAAATGGTTAAATTTTTTAGTGGTGTAAAAGGAAAGCATTGAATCTTGAGAATGAGAATGTAGGTATCATTTATTTGGTATTGACATTGCCATAAAAGAAGGAGATCTGGTCAAGTAGACTGGATCTATTATGGATGTTCCTATGGGGAAGGCCCTACTAGGTCATGTGGTTGATGCATTGAGAGTCCTTATTGATGGGAAAGGGGCACTACAGGTCAATGGGGTGCTAAATGAAAATGTGTCAAAGAGAAATCCCCTAGGATTATCAAATGTAAATCTATGCATGAACCTTCACAAATAGGGTTAAAAGTGGTGGATAGCTTAGTTCTTATAGGCTGTGGTTAATGGAAACTGATCATTAGGGACTAAAAATTTGGGAAAACCACTATAGCTATTGATATCATATCAAACCAAAAGTGCTCCCACCACCATATAGAGTGTAATTCGAGCACCTTTGATAGTGTGTAACACATCCATGTAGTAATTGGGTAGAAATACCTGAGCATGGCCCAATTGGTTCAAATTCCCCTAGAATTAGATGCATTGGAGTATCCCATAATCAATGTAGCCACCACTTTTGATCCTACTCCTCTATAATTTATGGCCCCATATCTTAGGTGTGCCATGGGAGAATATTCTCATGATAATGGAATGCATGCATTAATCATCTATGATGATCCAAGTAAATAGGTAGTGGAATATTGATAAATGTCATTATCACCTCACCACCCACTAGGCTATGAGGCTTTCCCAAGGGATGTTTCCCTTTCACACTCCCATATATTAGAAAGAGCTGCAAAATGATCAAACTAGATAGGTGTGGGTAGCTTGACCATGTTACCTATCATTAAAACACAAGCTAGAGATGTGTCAACCTATATCCCTATCAATGTGATCCCTATTATAGATGGGTAGATTCATCTAGAAATAGAGCTCTTCTATCATGGAATTAGACTAGCTATTAACATTGGCTTGCCTGTCAGTTGTGTTGGGTCCATTTCTCAATTAAAAGCTATGAAACAAGTACGTGGTAGTTCAAAACTTGAATCAGTGCAATATCATGTAGTGGCTACCTTTACTCAATCTAGGTTAGACCCTGATGCTATGAATTAAGAACTATCAAATAGAGGTGCTAAGCTCACAAAAGTTCCAAAATAACCACAATATCCACCACTTCCTATTGAAAAATAAATCCTAGTTCCTCATGCTATTGTGAGAGGGTTCAATGATCAAATGCCACTAGGTGAAATCTCTCAATATGAGAGAGCCATTTTGAGTAGTATAGATAATGAGCCCACTTTGCTACATGACATCATGGAGAAGGGTAAGTTAACCAATAAAATAGAGATGAAATTGGATGCTTTTTCAAAAGGCATTTCTATTTCTTTAAGGGGATGAGATGATCTATCATTGACATATAGATATAGATCATCGGTTGACTATGATAGATATTGGTTGACTACAATAGATATTGGTTGAGGCCCAATTCCCAAATTTTGTCTATATATATAAGATAGGGGCATACCTATATATAGTTAGGGAATGCCCTATCTACATAGAATTAGCTTGTCTAAATTAGTGGATAGCATGTTGGATCTCAACCCATCTCAAGAGTAACGACTTGGATCTAAACCTATCCCTTACCTTGGTGGCACATGGAATGGGGAGGCCACTCCAACCATTCTATCTCTTAGGAACAAACTGGAATGGGGAGGCCACCCTAGTCTATTGGGAAACAAATGGGGAGGCTATGGCTTTCCTTGGATAAGTCAAACCTCATCTTCCCTATCCCTAATCTCAATAGTGGCTAGTCTAGAGTTGAGTTTAGAGTTTAGAGTTAGTTTAGTTTATATAGAGGGCCCCCTCTATATAAACTTGAGACATAGAGTCTGTATTGAGAGGGGAGAGGGGAGAGGGGGGCCACCCTATAGATAAGATATATAGGGAGGGGGTTCCAGATAGATAGGGCTTGGGGGGAGGGACCCTCTAACTCTATCTAAACCTAATCTATAGAGAGAGGGGCCCCCTACTCCTCCCCTCAAGTATCTAATCTAGCCTATTCAATCCCATATCGATATATATAGAGGCATTTCACTTTATATGGTTGCCAAAAAAACTCTATACAATTTCCCCCCTCCCCACTTTATATAGATTGATTAACTCTATCATATATATATATATATATATATATATATATATATATATAAGGGGGCATTGTATATAGTTAATCAATCAATAAATCAATCAATCAGTCAATCAATCTCGGGGGAGGCCAAAAAAACTTTATTTATATAGAGGCTAGAGGCAAAAAAAAACTCTATCTTGAGGGGGGGAGGACCACCATATAGATTTAATGGGCCCTATTTATATAGAGGGGGGGAGGGGGGGAAACCATATCTAGATAAAATTGAGTTTAATGGGCTCTATCTCTATCTATTGGGGGTGGTCCCCACTCTCTCTATAGATTAGGGTTAGATAGAGTTAGAGGGGCCCCCCTCTCTACATAAATGGGGGTTTTTTGGCCCTCTAAACTAAACTAAACTCTATATGGGAGTGAGTTTCCTATATATAAAGAGGCCCCTCTCCCCACTATATAGATCTAATCTACTCTATAGATTGGGGCTCTATATCTATATCTATCTCACTATCACTATCGCTATCGCTATCACTATCACTATCACTATCACTATCACTATCACTATCACTATCACTATCACTATCACTATCACTATCACTATCACTATCACTATCACTATCACTATCACTATCTATCTCACTATCTATATCTATATCTATATCACTATCTATATATTGGGTTGGGTTGGGTTGGGTTGGGTTGTGGGGCCCAGATAGATATATAAGGCTTAGGGGAAGGGGTAATTTATACACTCACCCCATAGAGAATATATAAAGAGCCCCCCCATATATATCTATCTAGGTTTCTTTGGCCCTATATAGATCTAATCTACTCTATATATTAGGGCTCCCCATAGAGAATAGATAGAGAGGGGGGCATATCTATATATAGGGCATGGGGGGTTCTCTTAGGGAGGTTGAGTGGGGAGGGTATCCCTTGATGCCAAGCAAACATATGGGGGGGAGGAGGCCCCCTCCCCCTCCCCCTCCCCCTCCCTATATATCTTATCCCATATATATAGATGGAGTAGCAAATATTATCTTATCTATTTGGGAGGGGGAGGAGCCATATAGATCTCTATGGGGCCTTTAGGGATGAGATACTCACCCTTGGGAGAGTTACCAAAAGTGGGATTTTGAATAGTAGTAGAGAGATGAAATGAGTTTGTGCCACAATGATCTATATGGAAGGAAAATTTTATCAATACTTTCTTGTTGAAGATAATGAGCAATAGAGAGAGTTGCAAGAAGATTTGGTCATATAGATCTCCCATTCCACTAGAATTCGTTGATTGATCCATACAAATCTATAATGGAAAAACTCTTGTTCATTGCAAGATCACTGAAGGAAAGGTTATCCATAAATCTAGAGAGTTTGCCTTTGTATAGAAATGAAAACCTCTTAGAACTAAGGGGAGAAGGGGGAAAGGGCATTACTAGAATATGGCATGAAAAGTCAATCCAATTTCCATGAGACTTCATCTAAATCATAGTTTAGATTCAATTTGGGTTAGTGATTATTATCATGGGAAACTAATGTATCAAGATGTCAATCCTAGGGAGTATTTTGGTTTGATACATCCACCTATGAGAAAAAACTTTGGCTTCCATCTTGGTAGGTGAATTCTTCATCATTCTCTCAAAAGGCCATTCATTCATCTCTTTCCTCCCCATTGACCACAATGATTGAGATGACATGGCAGATCAAAACCTAGAAAGTGGTAGTGGGCCATGGGGAAAGTGATCAGGTAGCTTGACCACAAGGAATCAATGTGGTCAACCCCATCTATCCCCATCTATATAGAGGGGGGGTCAAGGGCCCCAACTTTATCTAGGGTGCTCTTGACCCCTCTTGATCTATCTAGGGAGAGGGAAACCCTCAGCCTAAAGGCTTATATAAGGACAACTGAGTGCCAACTAGATACCTCAACCTCTTATAGAAGAAGGAGAACCTCGGCCCTCTCCCTATATCTATATATGGCTAAAAGTCATCTGAGCACCCTATATCTCTCTATGGTGACCCAACTCTATCTAGGGGGTCACCATATAGAGATATAGGGTGCTAACTCTCTATATATAGCTAAGCCACCCTTGACCCAACCCCCTAACCCCCTATGTGGATAGATGGGCCCCTAATTATCTATATTTTTTTAGTCAAACCTCTATATAGTATGGAGATATGGCCTCCACAATCCCCTCTAGATATTTGGGGTGGGTAGGTGCCTATGTATATAGGGGGTGCACACTACATATAGTCGGCCCCTATAGAGCCCTGGGTAGAGCCCCAAGGTTGGGGCTATATGGGGGGTAGGAGAGGGGCTAAATAGAGTAGGGCTCCCCCTCTCTATATTCCCTAATTGGGCTCAATGACTAGAGTGAAGTGATCTAGAGATGCTGATCAACATTAAGCCAATCTTTTTTGGGAGGTTCCCATAAATGTTACCTCTGGGTCAGTAGTTGGTTGGCCCCCTATACATGGTTGATGCATGTTTCAAATAATTCTAATGACTTCCCCTCCTAAGAAACCAAGTGCTTCAACTTCCTCCTCTCACACATTCATAGTAGATAACATAGTAGATAAAACATGGTTAGTGCAATGAGTAGGAGACTTCTATAGACCATCCTTCATCCCTCCTATAATCACTTGGTCATGTAATACTCCCTTCATATGGAGAACCACATATGGATATAGGGTCTAAATCATTTCATGGCACCAAAATCCATCTTAAATAATAGAATATGTTTTCTTATAGAAAGCTTGACTGCCAAGACTCACTCTACTACTACCTACCCTACCCAATCAAGCCACCCACACCCATAGCCATAGGTGAGGGTAAGGGTGAGGGATTTGAATCATAGGCATAGATATTTAGATAGGTCCTTTCTCTATCCTCTCCTTGGTAGTGCCCTTTTATTTCCAAGGGAGAACATAAATCTAAGTCTAGATATGGGGGAGATGACCCCCCTCTCTCTATATAGGGGGAGTTTCTTTGGCCCCCCTCTCCCCTCTCCCCAAATATCTAGCCCATTAAACTTTAATGGTGGCCCTCTCCCCTCTCCCTCTCCCTCTCCCTCTCCCTCTCTACATATATGGGGATGGGGATGGGATAGGATGGGATTAGATTCTAAACTAAACTCTAAACCAAGATATACCATAGGGGGTCTAGAAAATAGATACCATGCCTCTAGCTCACAGAAATGGGGAAATGGGTTCCAAAAAATTGATGCTTGGGAACAACTCCTTGAGAGATTGGGGAGGGTAGTGTCTAACTGCTTAGGGTCTAGATTGGGATTGGTAGTGAAATCTATAGACTTGGGAGGATTGATGAGGAGAATGGGGATGATGATATGGATAATACTAAAAAATAGAATAATTTCATATGGGTACAACTATTATTTTAATGAAGTGTGAAAAATATGATCCTTGTTGTCTGGTGGGATAAACATGAATACCTCCATTAGGTCGGTCAAAATTGAATCTATATATCAAAGTACTTCTCTAATTTCTCAAGATATCTCTTTCCAACTGCATGATGAAACAAGTTCATTTTACTCAATTTTTGGTTGAATAGTTCAAGATATTCCATTAGTCATGCCTAAAGGGGTGGGGGAGATCTATATTTATTGTCCAGGTTAATTGAAAGGTGCAAAAATCACTAGAATTGAATACAAGGATTATGGGAAAAGCTCGTGTAATGCATTTTACCATCAAATCAATTACGCTTATGTGAAAGTCTCTACTTGTTATGGAATCTTAGGTGTCAAAGTGTGGATTCCATTCTCATAAGAGAGAAGGGATGTGCTATATCTGAAACATATGAGATATCATAAATACCAAAAAGGTGTATGTAGTAGGGGTTGCAAAATGGGTAGTACACAAATTAGTTTTGGAAGATATGGCATCAGAAGTTATGGAGCCAGTTGTATCTCATATCGAGCCATTTAAGTAATGCATCGTGATATAAGTAGATAATTTTAAAGAAATGTGAAAATATAGGTAAGAGTATTCACAAATCTTCCTATTACTAATAAACCCATAGAAGTGAGAATGGGAAAAGGGAATCCTATAGGTTGGATTGCTCATGAATAAATCACATTTAAAATGGATGGTGTGAGTTTTTTAGATGCTCAATAAGTTGTTGCATTAATGATGCATAAACTCTATTTTTCTACCAAGTTTGTTCACTAGTTGTAATAGAGTTCTAAATGGACCATCCATTCCATTCATTAGTTAGTTAGGGGTTAGGGGACTGGTTGGTTTGGTATAATGCATGTTGGGTGAGATTGGTACAATGCATGCATGTTGGTATGAACATGATATATTTTATGCAGGTGTGGTGTACAAAGAACTAAACCCATAGATATGATATAGTGGATAGGGCCTTCCCTTTCTTTATTAAGGCTGTGGATTATTGACCCAACCCAACTAGATAGAAATAAAATTTTTAATCTAAAATTCTAATTAGAATTAGAATATAATAATTGCATCACTTTGTCACTCTCTTGATGGTACATAAGTGGCTTAGTGAGGCCATGGTTCTCATCAAATGAGATAATGAGATGTGAATGGTCATTTATAATGGATCAAATTGAATGCCCTCAACATGAAAGTTCCATTCTAGGGAAGGATGATGTACTACGATACTTTCCATTTTATTGAGCCCTACTTTGGTCTCTGGTTTGATGGTTGTACACTCCAAGAATCTAGTACATCTTGTTCTATCCTCCATCCTAGTGTTTCACAACACCTCAAGTTCACCCATTTTTGTAGGTCCTAACCCCCCACCATGATATCCCTAATGGTTTATATAGGAGCTACTTCTATTTCATCCTTATTCATGGTTATGACATCAAATATTTGAATAGTAGAGATTCACAAAAAGGTATCACACTATCCACTAGTGAGCAGTATTATTAGACTGATCCTTTGGTGGAAAATGTCCCCCATCCTAGATAATGATCACATTCCATTATTACTAATGAGCATAAGTACAAACTCTCTTAGATATATAGTTCATGTTAGGGAGATACAGGGTCAGACCAATTTGGAAACATCAAGAAATTCACTTCATACCTACTATTTTATTCAATTCTTGGTTTCTAGTCCCATTCTATTAGTAGCCATGATTGGGGCTACAATACTAACTATGCATAGGACTACTAGAGTGAAGAGATAGGACATACTCTAAAAAAATTCTATTGATTCCAATAGGACTATGATGAGGAGGATGATAGACCAACCCTTCTATATCTTATCTAGATAGCAGAACTAATAATGTTATGTTGAGTGAGTTTTGCCATCTAGATAAGATATAGAAGGGCTCAGGTCAAGGGCTCAACCATATGGATAAGATATATAGGGGTGGGGGTGGGGGGGGTGCTAATGAAACTCTATATTGTACCACCTTATAGATTTTAATGGGCTCTCTATTGGGGACTCCACATACATTTAGAACTTAGAATAGATGGATGTGGTGTTGTATTGAACCCAGAAGGGAGTAGGGATGTGGGGTGTGGCATGCATGCCTGGTGTGGCATGCATGCATGGAAACCTAGAGATAATTCTTCCTTAATCCCCATCCCAAGATAGGGGATAGGGGCCTTCCCTCATGACTTTGACCTTCGATCTTGTCAACTAGATATAGCCATTGGTGGTCCCCCAAAATCAATAGTGTATAGATGAATGACCTCAACACTCGCCCCCTCCCATCTCTATAACTATGTCTATGGGTTATGGGTTGGTGGTCCCATCTCATATCCCATATAGCTAGAGGGGAGGGCCCCCTTAGATAGAGTTGGGTTAGTGGTCCCATCCTTGCATGGATGAATGACATCAACCCTATATCTAGATAGTTAAGGGAGCCTAGATAGTGGTGGGGATTTATACCCCCTAGATAGAGTTTGGGAGAACTGAGCTACTTCTTATTATTGTGCTTAATGGGAGGAAGAAGGAGTGTGGCCATGAATATAGACATAGGTGAATACATACATTGGATCAATGAGTGAGCTAGTTTAGAATGAAGTGGATCAATGATTCCTAGTTTCTTACAGTGGATAACATAGGGATGAATGTAGATATAGTGGGAATAGAGTCTAGCCAGATGGAGAAGATTAGAGTCTAACAGATTAGAGATATACTATATTTTATAGATTGGGTGATTTCACCACATTGTTTAGGGGTTCAGGTACTACTATTATGAATGAATCAGATTACTCTAGTTTTAGATAGAGATAGAGGGTTCCACATGGGTTATGTTAGTACTCTCAATTCCCATAGCTTTTAACATCCTATACAGATCAGTTGTATTTCATTATATGTTTGGCCAATGGGTGCCTAAATATCTTCTCTATCACTAAGTTCTATATAGAGGGGGGGAGGGGAGAATCATTTTTCACTGACTAGGGACAATGATCTGGTGATATCATATATGTGATTTAATATCTATTCTATTTTATTCTATTCTATATAGGAGTAGTCAAGCCCTAATGGAAGTTGAGTTGAGTGATCTAGGCTCTCACTAAATGGATCATTTAGGGACTTGTATAGTGTAGTAATCTGGGAGTTGGGTAAGGGGATAACAATGACTTTAGCTGAGGAGCCCTATCTATATATGGGGGGTGGCTATATATATATATATATATATCTATATAGAATAAATATTCAATATATACAAGTGGCCCTCTCCTGCCCATATATAGAGAGGGGGCCCTATATATGGACCTACCATGATAGATAAGTCTCAACAGACCCTATAAAATATAGAAAGGGGGGTTACTCTATCTAGGGAGTTCTAAATAGATATAAGGGGATATGCTCAAGTCTTGATAGACCTAACCCTATAGAGAGAGGGGGGTACCATGATATATATATATATATATATATATATATATATATATATATATATATATATATATATATATATATATGAGAGTCGTAGATAGACCCTATAGAGAGAGGGGGCTATGCTCAAGTCTCAATAGACCCAAACCTATATAGAGAGGGGGGCTATGCTCAAGAGTCTATTTGCTATGCTCAAGAGTCTATAATATTTGGAAATCTCAAGATAAGTCTCGATAAATACTATAGGGGGTTACACTCAAGATAAGATCTATAGGGAGGCCCAAAAAACTCTATATATTGAACCAAAGAAACTCTATCTTGGGCCAAAATAACTCTATATTATAGGGGTACAACCCCACCATATAGAGTTGAGTTACATCTATATATAGATGGGAGTTTAAATATAGATGGGCTCCCCATAGATAGAGGGTGGGGCTCACTAGCATATATATATAGGGCAAGAGATGGCCATATATCTCTATGGGGGTCGACACTCACTCTCAATAGACTACCGTATAGATCTGATCTGATTTATAGGGCCCCTATCTATATGAATAGCCACATAAACATATAGATAAGCTTAGCCCAACCCAAAATGGAGACTCCCAGATCCCTTAGATAGAGTTGGGGGTCAATAAAACCCAACTCCAAATGGAGACTCCAAACCTCATAGCGATTAAGGGAAGCCCCCTTTGTTTAGATAGGGATATATAGGTTTGAGATAAATAGATGTCTATCTATCTATTTATAATATATATGGACCCTTGCCTAACCTAGTGTATTGATATGAATCTATTGGGCATTAACCCATCCCCGTTGTATCACATATATATTAGAGAAGGTGTAGCCCTTTGCTTATATGGAAGGTGGCAAGCCCTAGAGAGATAAATTGCCCATAGACCCTAGATTAAGCGTAGTGAGCCCTAAGTAGATAGATCCCTATCTATATAGATGGAAGTGGTGAGCCTTTGTATCTTTCCCACCCTAGGCAAGCTAAACCCTTGCCTCTAGAGTAGAGACTTGATGCCCCTCATCTAGTCTAGTCTAGTCTATATGTCCCTCATTGAGGTTGACAAATAAATAGGGCATACTACCCATTTGCCTATCTAACTAGGATGCAAATGATATGCTGATATATCTATCTGGGATTACCCTTTTCATCTTGAACCCCTGTCATACCCCAGTTATATACAGAGGGGAGTCTAGTCTATGAGTCAACCCCTCACCCCAGATAGATATATAGGTGGCATAGATGGGCAAGGAACCCCAAAAATAAAAGGGTGAATCACTAACCCCACTATAGATCATATTACATACATCACCCTATCTAGATTTAGATGGGTGAATCACTAGAGGGAGAAATAGAGATAGACCATTTTAGTGAGTAGAGTAGCCAATGGGTGAATTGATAGCCTATATATCCCATATAGATAGATAGGGGTCCCACTGTATATGAGAAGTTTGGGTGAATCACTGGCCAACTAATATCTATATAGGGGGTGAATCGACAACCTATATATCTATCCAATCCCCACCTCCTATCTATATCTATATCTATATCTATATCTATATCTATATATATATATCTATATCTATATCTATATCTATATCTATATCTATATCTATATCTATATCTATATCTATATCTATATCTATATCTATATCTATATCTATATCTATATCACTATCTATATCACTATCTATATCTATATCTATCTCACTATCTATATCTATATGGAATTCTAGATAGATATGGCCCTAGAGCATAGCCCCCTATCTAGATAGTTGATTCACCCTAGAGAGAGTATTTAAGCTAGGTCAAGTGCTAAGAATAGATAGGGCCCTATCTATCTAGATGTCTCCACCTACCATATATAGATCTGATCTAGGGGCACCTAGATAGAGTTCAGGATGAACCCCACTATATAGAGCATAGAGATAAGATAGATACGGCAGCCTATATATCATGGGCATAGGGTATTCTATATGGCAGATGAACCCCACTATATACAAGAAGGTTGGGTGAATAACTAAAGCTAGTATGGGTCAGGCTATAAGGTACTGGCCAACTAATCTATATATATAGGGGGTGAATTGACAACCTATATATCCCATATAGATAGATAGGGGGTCCCATTGCCCTATATATGGAGGGGCATAGCTCTAAGGTACTAGCCAACTAATATCTATCTATAGATATATATAAGGGGTGAAAAATGAACCACATATAGATCCCCACTAGTATTCTATTGGCCAATGGGGCATAACTCTAAGGGACTAGCCAATGGGATGGGGCATAGGGTATTATAATTATCTATGGTAGCCTATATATCTATATGGCTTGTCCCCACCACCTATAGATCTATAGGTTGATCATAGAGATAAGATAGATAAGTAACCCCCCCAGATATAGATAGAGGGGATGGGGCATAACTCTAAGGTACTGACCAACTAATATATAGATATATATATAGGGGTGAATCAATAGCCTATATATCCCATATAGATAGATAGGGGGCTCCAATATATAGGTATAGTCTAGAGCATAGCTTGATAGACTATATATTTATAGCCCCCCCTCTCTCATTTACATTTAAATCTAAATCTAAAACCCATATCTATATATAGGGCTAAATCTAAATCTATCTATGGGGTGCTATGAAAATAGAGACCGTGCCAATGAAACTATATACTATGGGGGGTCCCCGTAGAAATACATAGTTAATATATACCATGCCCCCCCACCCTATAGATAATATCTATATCAAGCCCCTACCCTCTCTATTAAACTAACTCCCATAAGAGATAAGATATGTGGTTGAGGCCCCAGATAGAGTTGGGGGAGCTCTACTCTATAGAGTAGGTGCTCGACCCCCTCTATCTATAGGGCACATAAATGATGGTCACCATATAGATAGATAGGGACCTCAACCAAACCTTGACCTAACCTCTCTCATTAGGCCCTCAACCTCCTTGAACCCTAGAGAGATATAGCTTATGAGCCTCATCTATATTAATTCCTATAGATATAGATATAGATGTAAATAGCTTACAGGTAACTAATCTAGAATATATATATATAGCTTGCCTACTATTCTACTAGATGTCATGGGCAACTATATATATATATATATATAGGGAGCTCATGAGCCTATTGCCTATAGATACATGATGGCCCCTAAATATATAGGCTCTCCCAACACTAGATATAGCTAGGGGAGAGGGACTCAATCGATAGATCGAGGAGGTCGAGGCCTATTTAAATATGGGGAGAAACTCACACTGATGACCCCCCCAACCCATAGATAGATAGGGGATAGGGTCTCTCTATAGGTTGAATGCTCTACTTGATCTATACTATCTATATGCTTTGCTCAATCCATACTATCTAGACTATCTGATCTATATGCTCTATTCAAGAGAGATATATACTTTGGGGCCATCACTATATCTTTAATGAAATGCCCTATAGATTATCATTCTCTAACAAAATGCCCTATATATTCTCAAAAAAAGAATGATTAGCTCACTCGACCCTTATCTATGAATGGGGACTAATGAATGTGGCCCTGCCCTAAAGATAAGATCTATAAAGAGGCCACCCCCAATAGAGAGAGCCCCTCTATATTTAAACTAACTCAACTTTAATATGGTTACCACCCCTCAAGATAGAGTTTTTTTAGCCCTCTATATAGATTGATTAACTCTATCTTTGGCTAACCGTCTAAATTTAAGTTGAGTTAGTTTAAATATAGAGGGGCTCTTTCTATTGGGGGGGCATCTCTACTCTAATCTCTAAACAATAGGGCATCTAGATAAGATATTCTATAGAGTGCCAACTAGACAAGAAATACTCCCAACCAGATCTAGATCTATATGGATGGGGGATGGGGATGGGGATGAGTAGATGCACTTTGATCTATCTATCTATAGGCTCTATCTATGTGATAAGAGTGGTGTTGATTAGGGACTAAAGATTGAAGACTATATAGTAGCTTCGACTAGATATAGATTAGATACATGATATGATATGAGTAGATACCCCTTGAGAGAGTAGGTAGGAGTAGTGGGTGGGGTTATCCCAATCCCAAAATAGATATAGTGTTTAGGGCCCTAACTCTATCTAGGGGTGGATGCATATCTCATCTATAGTGGTAAGAACGGGGCCAGAGACTATATAGACTAGACTAGACTAGACTCTTATGCCCCAGTATTCGCTACTCCATCTATATATATATATATATATATATATATATATATATATATATATATATATATATCAATAGACCCCCCTCTTGACCACCCTCTATATAGGGTCGAGAGGGGGGGTCGAGAGGAGGGGTCTCAATATATAGAGTGTAATGGGCTCTATATATATCTATTGGGGGGGCTATGCTCACATCTCTATAAACCCAACCCTATAAAGAGAGGGAGCTAGGCTCAAGATAAGATAAGATAAGATAGATATAGGGAAGGTCTTAACCCTATATATCTATTTGGGTTAGATCTATCTAGGGAGCTCCCCCCTCTCTATATAGATGGGGATCTACCATATCTAGATTAGATAAGCCTAGATAGATATATAGGGCTTGGGCCAAAGAAAACCAAATAGATATATAAGATAAGACTTGGACCAAAAAACTAGACCCCATTAGAGATAGAGATAGAGTCTATATTCTCTATGGGGAGTCCCATTTATATATGGGGTGGGGGGGGCCATCCCCATCCCCATTCCATAGAGAGGGAGAGGGAGAGGGAGAGGGAGAGGGAGAGGGAGGCCACCCTCTAGATTTAGATTTAATGTGCTCTATATTGGGGGGAGGGCCCTAAGATAGGGTTCTTTTGGCCCAATAGAGAGTTTCTTTGGCCCTTCCCCTCTATATATAACTAAACTAAACTAAACTTGAGACATATATAGAGAGATGGGAGCCAACTGTCTATTGTTAATCAATCTATATAGAGTCCAAAAAAACCCTATTTATATAGAGGCCCCCCTTTAACTCTATCTAACTCTATTTAGATATAGGCCCATCTCTAACTCTATATAAATCTATTTATATAGAGGGGGAGGGGGGCACTATCTATCATAATCTATATGGAGGGGGGGAAACTGTCTATCATTAATCAATCTATATAAAGGGGGGAGGGGGGGCAACCCAACCATATAAATCTAAGTTGATTGAGTTGAGTCTAGTTTCCTATCCTATATAAAGAGAGAGGAGAGGCCAAAAAAGCTCTAGGGGCTCCCCATATATATAGAAAGCCTCCCCTCAAGATAGAGTTTCTTTGGCCCTATATAGATCTGATCTGATCTATTTTACTCTATATGGCACCTCATATAGAAATTAGAGAGAGGGGGGGGCCCAAATAGATAGATAGGCTCATAGCTACCTATATATAGAGATGGGGTTGATAGATTTAGTTTGTTGAGTCCCCACTCTAACTAGATGGGGGAGATAGGGGCCCTCCTCTCGATAGCCAGAGGGTGAAGTACATATCGGCCCCCTCTCTATATTATATAGAGTGTGTGCCCTATCTATCTTTTCAGAAACCTAGAGATAGATTATCAAGGATCTATCCTGAGGACCCTATTGCTATGTTGAGGACCCCTTACCCCTATAGAGACTTCTACTTCATCTTCATGTTGAGCCATAGATATATATATATTTTATAAGGTGTGTCTAGGTGATAATCAATAGTCCTTGTCACTACATCTGAGATCACACCCATATAAGAGGGGAGGGGGTTGGGAACCACAGAGCCCAAGTAGATAGATTTATTATGGGCCATCATCCATCTAAGTCTACCTATTCATATTCACCACCTATAGATGATATGGTGCTCAACTGACATTCCCTTATATAGATAAGGGGTCGCTTGGGAGATTAGTTAGTTTACTCTCCCCAAAAGAGGTACTTATTTAGCTCGGTCATTCTCTTATTTAATTTAGCATTAACCATATATAGAGAGGGGGGATTGGCCCTATATATCTATTCTATATGACAGTAGTGTAACCCCTATCTTTTATCTGATAGTACTACAAGCCATATCTTTCTGTCTATCCAAAATATGATAGGTTTTAAATCTTAGTGCCGGTGATTCCATAGGTTTCTCAGTGATCAACCAGTGATGGTACATACCCATAGGTAGATTTAGATTTTGAGTGAGTTCTATATATAGGGCCCATCGCCATCCCAAACTAATAGAATCTAGAATCTAAGATCTAGAATCTAGAATCTATATCCCTCGGTGAGGGTCCCTATCTATGGCACCAAGCTAGGCCTAAGCTATATAGGCTACACCTATCCCCATCCCCCATCCCTTCCCATCCTATATAAAGTTGGGAGTTGGCATATCTAGTGGGCTCTTAGCTATGGGCTAACCTAATCCATCCCATATATAGAGAGGGGGGGCCTCTCTTGACCTCCACTATGATTTCAATAACCCCTATATATCTATCTATAGGGTGGGTCATTCAAGCAACCCAACCCCCCTAAATAGTGGTGGGGGATGTATTCATACCCAACCTAAATTGGTCATGTTTCACCACCTATCTAATCACTAATCTTCCCATAGATAAATAGATAGATATAAGTAAATGGGTTGTCCATCAACATAGACCAATCTATAGATGGGTTGATGGTCCATCTATTAAATACATGATATGAAGGGGTCCTATCTACCCAACCCAATAGAAAGGAGTGAGTATATCCCACTTGATAGAGATTGAGAGGCCCCTTCATCACTATCACTATATAGATGCACCTATCTATGGTGAGGGGCATAGGTTCATAAAAAACTATAGAGCAATGCTTGACTAGAAAGATATATAGATGGGGGAGCAACTAATAGATTGTACTATAGAGAATAGTTATGCTAGTCTTGAAATATATATAGATAGGGGAATATAGATTTGGTTCCATCTATCTATGGGGTTCACCCTATAGATAAGGGTGACTAGATAGACGAAGGGCCTCCCAACTAGACTATAGCTCTATTAGTCTAGACTAGACTAGACTAGATGAGGGGCATCAAGACTCTACTCTAGCTCATAGAGATAGAGTCCCCTATCTATATAGAGAGGGGCAGGGTATAGTATAAATTTGAGCCCTCTACTCTCTCTCTCTCTCTCTCTCTCTATATATATATATATATATATATATATATATATATATATATGGGACCCTCTAGATATAGTTGGGAGTTTAGATAGAGGGAGAAAGGGGTATTCACTCGATATGACAAGTATAAACTAAAGAGTTCCTACTTGATATGAAGAGTGAATATCTAATCCCAATCTATATATATAGGGGGCATACCCCTATCTCCAGTCTTAAGTCCCCTAGAGGGGCATATGGATTAGATATATAGGGTGTAGTCTAGTTGTCAGTCGAGTGAAGTGAGAGATGTCTAAGTTCATAGCCTAATGTATCAGATCACCCTAGCCCTATATATAGAAATAATAAGATAAATATGGATGCCCAGGAATTAAGGCCCCTTTATTTATAAGGGGCCCTAGAAACTCAAGTCTATATGGGTCTCAATTGGGTTTAAAGGCCCTATCCTATATATAGATGGCAGATGGGGACCAGTTGGGCCCTCTAATATATATGGATGGGGTATGAAAACCTCGATGGTTATACATGGATAAGGGCTAGGACCTTATATTTAATATGACAAGCCCTATATATAGATGGGGACCAATGAGGCCCTCACCCTCTCCTCCCCCTCACCCTTCCCTTCCCCCTCCCCCTCTAATAGATCTGATCTATAGATGCTGTTGGGGGAGGCTATCTAAGATAGTGGTTAGGTTAGCATATATATAGAGAGGGGGAGCACCTATAGATAGATAGGGCCCCCCCTATATATACATGTAGAGTTTTTATCTATATAGATAGAGTAGGCTGTTGGGTCTAAAGTTACTCCCCATATATAGATAGGGTAGATGCTCTTCTCTCTTTTATCTCTCTCACTAGTTCTTGGGAGGGAGCTAGATCTATAGATAGGCCCCATCTCCCACTCCCATTGATGTTGATTGTAACAAACTATGATCAAATAAATGAAGATCAAATCAAACCCCTATATACCTATCTGATCCCCACCCCCTATCTATATCTAGTTGGACTTCTAGATATAAATGGGAGATAAGATAGGGCACATCTATCTATATCTGTGGGGTCACCCACTCTATCTAGGGGGGTTGGGTTGAATGAATGGAATGACCTAAAGCTCCAATTCTATATATATTATGCCTAGATAGATATATAGGGTGATGCATCAATCCAAGAATAGAGAGAACTCTAGAAACCCAACTAGATCTAGGTGGGTGGATATAGCTAGGCTGGGTGGGTATATTCTAGTTAGAGAGAACGAGAGATCTATAGAGTAGATCAGTGAATAGAGATATAGATCAATAGATGGATAGATAGATTGCTAGATCTATATACTAAATGGATAGATAGAGAGATAATTGGATAACCCCCTATATATCTTGATATAGATCAATAGATATCCCCCTCAAGGTCCCTCACCAGAGTTCCCCACTCTATAGTCTAGTGTATGCCCCTCACCCCAGAGTGGATTTACTATTCTATCTATATATATGTCTTGATAGACCCAACCCTATAGAGAGAGGGGGGATATGCTAAAGATAAGAGTCTATCATATTCTATACTACATCTATATGTATGGGATAAGAGTCTATCATATTCACTACTCTATCTATAGAATCTTATCTATCTCTGAAGACTGGATATAGGTTGGCATGAGAGAGACTATTTATGCCATATATATGGGGCAGGCTAGTTGGCAAGAGTGTTAAAGAATGAATATATTCTTAATATTACTAGATGGGATGATCAGAGCTTTCTTTTATTAGTCAACCTCAACCTCCATACATATAGATAGGGTCTAACTATGATCAAGTGCTGACTTATCACCCCATACCCCATATAGAGGACTATAGTCAGAGTCACCCCTATATGGAAAGAGGTCCGATCTAACCTATGGGCCTAATCAATTATGGCAATAAGAGAGGGTAATAGATTTATATAATTGGGTGCTCGACCCCCCTCTATAGATATGGGGGCTATATCACTCACTCTATATGGGGTGGGGCCCCCATTTCGGTTAGGTCCCTATCTGTATATATATGGTGCAGTCCCTGACCCTATATAAAGTCCCTATTTCTATATTCTATAGCATCACATCTATATGTGTTAGGGAGGATCTATTATAACTATGTCTATGGGATCTAACCCCTATTGATGATCGATATAGGCATGCCCCCTCCAATAGCCCTAGATAGATAAGATTATATATATATATATATATATATATATAATATTATCTATCTAGGGCTATTGGAGGGGGCATGCCTATATATACATATATATATATATATATATATATATAGGGAGGGGGGTATAGAGCATATAGAGTGTTATGCTCTAGCTCAGCTCTAGTCAGGAGACTGAGGGCTCCATTAGATAAGCCCCCACCTTCCAGATAGAGATATATAGCATAGCCCCATAGAAACAAAACTATTGCTAGATAAATAGGGCATCGATAGCCTCTATCTATGTTCTACTCGAGAGATCCCATCTATTTTAGTTAGTATGTATACTCTCATCCCCATAAGATTTGAATGACATATAGACTTGCAGTGCAGGTTCTGCCCCTGCCTATAAAATTGGGAGAGGGAGATACAATAGGATAAGCCCATTAAACTCAACCAACTTCACTTTATATGGTTCCCCCCCCCTCTATATACATTAATGATAACAATTTCCCCCCATCAAGATAGAGTTTGTTTTTGCCTTTATATAAACAGGGCCCATTAAATCTATATGATAGCCTCCCCCCTCCCCCCTCTATATAGATTGATTAACGATAGACAGTGCCCCCCCTCCCCCCTCTATATAAATAGAGTTAGATAGAGTTATAGGGGGGCCTCTATATAAATAGGGCCCATTAAATCTATATGGTGGCCTCCCCCCCTCCCCCCTCTGTGTAGATAGAGTTAGCCTCTATAGAATCTAAATAGAGCTAGATAGAGTTAGACGGGGCCCTCTACTCTATAGAATCTAAATAGAGTTAGATAGAGGCCCCCCTCTAACTCTATCTAAATTTATCTTGAGGGGGGAGGGGGCATAGCTCTCTAGTCTAGTTTATGCCCCCATCTATATATCTATCTAGTGAGGGGCCCCTAGCTATATCTAGAGTTCAAGCAAAGGGACTAAGAACTCTGGGTTGGTGAGGGGCATAGAATATCTATCTATAGGGGTCCATCTAGTCTATGAATAATCATTCAGGGATGGTGAGGGGCTAGACCCCTATCTATCAAATAGAGTTATCTATAAGGGGAAGGGGGAGTGGGCCATACCATCAATATAGTAAAAGAGATCTATAGATGAAGGCACAACTCATCTATGAGAACCTATAGTGCCCCCATATATAGATCTCTTCACCCCCTATATATCTGTCTAGGACCATCCCAATGTATCACATATAGAATAGAGTAGAGAAAGGGTCAAGTCCATCTATAGACTCACCCCTCACCAGTTTAGTTTAGTCTAGTCTAGTCTATAAATAGGGAGGGGAGCCTATATATCCCATATCTATCTAGAATTCCATATAGATGTAGATAGCAGGGTGGGGATTGGATAGATATATAGGCTCCCTATCTCCAAATGGATTCCCATCTATATATATAGAGGGCTATGCCCATAGAGTTAGATATCCACTCACCCCTCACCCTAAATAGAATAGATATATAGGCAACCCTCTATATATCTATCCAATCCCAACCCCTTATCTATATAGATCTAATTAATAGAGATAGGGGGCCAATATATATAGTAGATTAGATCTATATAGGAGGCATATCTATAGGTTCTCTATTGATGGACAACAACATAGATGGACATAGATGGGGATGGGGCATCAACCCCTATATATAAAGAGGAGAAGCACTCCCCCTCTCTCTATATATAGGGAGCCCAATATAGAGAGTTTTTTGGCTCCCCTTTATATCTAAACTCCTAACTATATCTAGAGGGTCCCACACACACACACACACACACACACACACACACACACACACACACACACACACACACACACACACACACACACACACACACAGATATATATATAAAGGGTCAACTCAACTTAACCTCACTTTATATGGTTGGGGGTTGCCCCCCCTCCCCCCTCTATATAAATAGGGACCATTAAATCTATATGGTGGTCTCCCCGCTCTATATAAATAGATTTTTTTTGGCCTCCCCGCTCCTCACTCCCCACTCCCCCCATCTATGTAGATTGATTGATTAATGATAGATAGTTGCCAAAAAAATGATAGACAGTGGCCCCCCTCTCCCCAAATATCTAGCCCATTAAAATTCTCTTTCTATGGTGGCCCTCTCCCAGATAGATATAGGGGCCCTCTCCCCTCTCCCTCTCTATATAGATGGGATGGGATGTCTCGAGTTAGAGGGGCCCTCCCCCTCTCCCTATATAGATCTTATCTTGAGCATAGTGAATATGATCTTATCTTGAGCATAGCAAATATGATCTTATCTTGAGAGTTATTATTATATAGGGTCTATTGAGACTTATCCCATAGGGGGTGGCCTATCTATTTATCTAGAGAGATCTATTTCTCCTTGATCTATCACCCCTAACTCTATCTAGGGGTTCATGCCAACTCTATCTAGTTGTAGCTACCCTCAACCTCTCCATAGGTATATTTCCCCTAACTAGAGATCTCTCTATGGGATTGGGCATGGGGCCCCCTCCCCCCTCTTTATATATAGGGTCTAGCCCCTCTCTATTTAAACTAACTCAACTTTATATGGTTGGGGGTATCCCTCCATATGGATCTTATCTATCTATATGGGCTATGGGATAGGGCGTAGGGTTTCAGGACTGCCCATCTATTTGGGGGCATGGGGATAAGGCATAGGTTATTAGATTCAGGGTTATTACCTATATATCTATCTGGGGGCATGGGGTTCTAGGTTTAGGTTCAGGCATGGGGTTCTTGGAGAGGGGATGGGGCCCCCTCCCTATATATCTACATTGGGTTCCTACCCTATCCACTCTATCTATATGGGCATGGGGCCCAAGCCCTATCTATTTGGGCCTATTTAATCTCTATATGGCAGATCTATATAAGGATAAATAAACCTAGATAGATAGGGCTTGGGGGGGCTCCCTATAGATCTTATCTATCTATATGGGCATTGGGATAGGCATTGGTCATAGGGTTTGGGTCCCAGCCCTATCTATCTATCTAGGGGCATGGGGTTCAACCCTCCCCATATAAATAGGGCATCTTGACCATACCTTGCTCAACTAGATAGAGTATACCCCCACAGTCTAGATTAGAGTTAGTTTAGTTTATATAGAGGCCACCATATAGATTTAATGGGCCCTATTTATATAGAGGCCAAAAAAACTCTATCTTGAGGGGGGGATTGGATTCTAGAGTAGGATTCTCAACCTATATATACATATACATATACATATATATATATATATATATATATATATATATATGTATATGTATATGTATATGTATATATAGCCACCTAGACTCGATCGAGTGCTAATTGAGTACCACACATATTCTCCATCCGATATCTTGTCTGATCGAGTCAAATCAAATGGATTGATTTTGAGTCAAGTGCCCATTGATTATCCATCTAAGCCCCCCCTCTCTAATAAATGACCATCCAATCATGGATAGATAGGTGCACCATGATAACTATATAGAGTCTAGGGATCGTACTGTACCCCCTCTCTATCTATGGTGATAGAGGGGCCTCCTCTCTATATTGGGATTGCTGCCAAGATAATACTAACATGATAAATCATTATGCATATCTGATGGGTCTCATATAGATAGAGATTAAGTCTCTGGGTCATTGTCTCTATCATGATGGGTCATTATTAGGTAGGTGTCTATCTGTCATGATCATGGTGTGGTGGCCCCTCCTCTCTATTTACAATACAATTGTTCAATGTCTAGTTTTAGTTTTGTGTCATGTCCCCTTTTTAGTTGACATGTGCAGAGTAGATGATTAGCCTATTATACGACCCTCGTAGGCTGATGAGATGGATAGAGAGTCTTGATGGAGCTGGGATTGGCTTTCGTTTGGGCTCTTTTGGACATGAATTAAGGGAGATATTAATATTTGATTGATTTAATCAAATATTAATTATTTGGTCCAATTTTAATTAATTATTAAGTATTAATTAATTATTAATTATTAATTATTGGGTCTAATTTTAGGATCCTAATTATAATTTAAGAATTCATCTAATTTTAAGACCTTAGTTCTAATTTAAGGAAGCCCTAAGTCTAATTTAAGGGAATCTAATTTTAGCAAGCACACTTTTGGAGGGGTATAAGGATCTTTCATGGGAGAGAGTTTGTATTCATGATTATTATTGATATTGATTCTTGTTAAGAAATTCTTCTGTGAAGACTGAGCCAAGGGTTCCAGGATTCCATTTGCATTGGAGAACGTCAACTCTTCATTGTGTGCGATTCAGAGGTTATGAGAGATCAGCTGATCTATTGCCAAATTGAGAGATAACTTCATACAAAATTTATCACATGTGTTTACAAGTTTGAGATATAACTTCACACAAAAGCTATCACAAGGGTCTACAGGTATTTCATTATTTTTGGGTTTTGATTCAAGAATTATCCAGATATAGATCTTTTGTATTAGCCCATAATTCTACAGATCAAGATCAAGCATACAGGTTGTGCTATATCAGTGGTCGTACAAATTCTGTATAGATTCATGAAAATCTATACGCATCAATAGAGACTAACTTTTATTATCCATATGCCAGATCCATGAAAATCCATACTTATCTTTTGTATTAGACCTACTGAGACCAACATCGGTCGACATAACACCAACGTCGATGAGTTAACGACTATAGATCGATCGACGATGGCAGTATAACTGATGTCGGTGACTGTGTTTTTTACACAGCAGGCCAAGACGTACCAAATTCAAATTTCTTTCCCAGTTTGTAAAATATTTAGGCTATTAAGGCCGTACTTTCAATATTCTTTGTATACTTGACAGAGGACCTCTATTGTAAGCTTATGAGAAAATAAATAAGAGTTATACTGTGATTTATTTATCTATTTGAAGATATTTTGCAAAAATTTAGATAAGCAATTCAGAGCTTTTGTTTTGATATTCAAAGGGATATTACAATGGTATCAGAGCTAAATCCTACCATCCTGAGGGTTTGAAAATCTTATACAGCCACAAGAGTTGGGACCACATGGGTATTACACACGTAGTAGATCTTTGCTTGAAGGTACCCAGTTGTTAGAACAACAGCCGATTATCATGAGTGACAGACGTGAGGGTAGTCCACCCAGAGCCCACTGACATAATGATGATCTAGGTACCAGAGAATCCTACCGTGAGATGACACAAGCACTACAGGCACTAACTACTATGATAAGGAGGATGAACCCACTTGATAGACAGAATGGGGACCAAGGTGATAATAAAGATGTTACGGTTAATCAGAGACCCCAGCAGAGCCACTCCAGAATAGCGGATAGACCTACATGCCCTATGTTTGTTTGAGAGGAACCAAAAGTTCCAGAAGAGGAGGAGGTAGGAGATTCCTCATTTGCAGATGTTTACCTGGCTGCAGATGATGAGTGGAATTTATTACCTCCTCATGTTTGAGAGAGGATGACCTTTGATCATTTTGTTAATCTAAGGAGAGAGCACTATCGATTGGTTAGACAAGACAAGAGACCTAGACATCAGAATAATGATTTGAAGCATGCTACGAGCAGGCTCGCACTAGTGACATTTGACGGTAGTGGTAAGGTGACAACACAGGCCTGGGTTAGTAAGCTGGATACATTTCTCACATTTTGATCGATGGGTGAGGAAGATGCTATCAGATATGTGACACTACATCTTGAGGGAGTAGCTCACGATTGGTGGCACCACGAGATGGTGACACTCCATCATGATCAGATCACATCTTATCAGGAGTTTGTGGATAGGTTGGTGGAACATTTTGACAGGAAGGACCCAGAATCCTATTTTAGAGAGTTAGCATAGTTGTGCCAGAGTGGGAGTCTAGAGGCATACATTGGTGACTTTCAGAAGTTATCGGTAATGGTTCCTGACATTTCAGAGAGGTGACTTATAGTACTCTTCATGGAGGGATTGATAGAACCATTGAGAGGTTGGATCAAAGGCTTTGATCCTCCTTCATTACAGGTAGCTATGATGAAGGTGCATAATATGGAGATGGCAGCCCCATCCAATAAACTTAACTCCAGAGGTACTTCTTCATCTAGAGACCATAAGCACTCCAACGGGGATACAAAGAGACCGGATTTTAACATAGATAAATCTGGGGTCAAAAATGATTCAAAGGCCAATCCAGTAGCACCACCTTTGGATCATGAGGTGCTTAATGATCTATGTAGGAAGAAGCTTTGCTTCTACTACAAAGGTCTATATGATATCCATCATGATTGCCCTTTGAGGCCTAAGGGCAAAGCAAATCATGTGATGTGGGCGTATTATGAAGATGTAGAATCAAAAGATTTTGAACAATAGGAAGATAGTATTGAGGAGGTAGAGGCTTCAGAGCCTAAGGCAGAGGTATATTTAGAGCTTCATATACAGGAGGCATGCCTATCCAGCATTCAGTTGGATGAGTCATTCAGACTCTGTGGAGTTTTGGTAGGGCAGAAGGTCACCACCCTTCTTAATATATGAGCCACACATAATTTCATAGATGCTATATTTGTGGAGAAGTGTGGACTCACTACCAAAGATTTTGAGGGCATTAGAGTTAAGGTAGCTGATGGTCACACTCTTAGGTGTGAGCGTATGATTAGAGACCTCCCATTGCGCTTGAACAACTATGAGTTCAAGGCTAATTATTATGTAGTGAACATGGGGGACATAGAATTAGTCTTGGTTATGAAGTGGCTTCATTCATTTGAGGAAGTTACTCTTCGTCTCAAAGACATGGAGGTTCATTTTGAGGTTGATGGGAAAACACATATTCTTAAGGCAATACAGGGCAGCAGCTTCAAACATATGTTTTTTCATTGGATGGAGATGCCTATATGTAGACACTAAAATCATGTCGACTTCCCTGGTCATCCCCCGTCTTATTCTTCTTTGCCTATTTAACTCTTGTCGATCACTTTTTCCACCAGCCTTGACCCTGGCAGCATGTAAAAATGAGCACAGAGCTAAAGCTAGACTCTATCCCCATTGTGCATTTACCGACGATGGTCGTTACCCGACCGATGTTGCCAACGTCGGTCACCTATCGGCCGACATCGGCAATCCTACTGACATCAATCACCTTACCATTATCCGTTATCAGTTATCATTCGGTTCCCAATTGGTTTCCCGAACGGTTATCGAACCGTCTCTCGAACCGTCCCTTGCCTTCATCAGCATCCACCAATCGATCAATCAAAGAAACTAATCAATCAATCAATCAATCGAGCCTAAAATATGACATTCACAGACTCTTGCAATCAACACTCTCATGATCAACCAACTCTGGCATCAACCAATCTGCGTTCACTTTAATCTGGTACTACACAGACAACTTCAACAATGTCAATCATGTCTTCGCACTATGACAGGTAAGTATTCTCATCTGTTTATTTTTATCTTTGGTTATTACTTGCTTGTTATTTCCATACTCTATATTATATCCAGACTCGACCTTCTACAAAACCCCAGAGCCTGTTTAGACTCGACCTTATCTTGACTAGAACCTGTCCAAAACCCTGCCCAGAACCTGTCCAAAACCTTGCTTAGACTCTGCCTTGACTTTGTCTTGACTCCATCAGACCCTATCCCAACTCTGCCAGACCTTCTATAACTCATCTAGATTCTATCTAGAACCTGCCCAGACCGATGCCGGTCACTACCCCGACCGACGCTGGTAGTTTGGCCGACTCCGGCACCTTCCCTGACCGATGTCGGTACCACAGAGACCGACGCCGGTGACTGTGCAGAACATTTTATTTCATTATTAGGTACACATTTTATTGTCTATCCTTTATTTCTATCATTTTATCTTTTATATCTACTTCAGTCCAATATTCTATGCTTTTTTATCAGTGGGTTGATATCCTTCTAGGAAGTCTTCGTACTTCTGGGATCGGGTGTTCGCCTGACAGCCCACCATATCTTTGACTAACATTTTTCCGTGTTTCAGCTTTTTCTTCTCTGCAGGTGTCATTCCTCCACAGCCAAAGAGGAGAATCTTCCAACGTCTAATTTTGGTGTGCACAACTTTATCAGGTATCTTCTAGCCTTGACCATTTCTTTTAGTTTCTTATTTCTTCTTTGAATGTAGAAAGCAATTTTGCATAGAAACATTCTGGCACGCCCGGTGGGACCCTAGGGCCTTCCTTGGGTTCTTTCTTTCTTTCGTTCATATAGGTGCATTAGTTCCTTCCTTTTCACCTCCTTTCATCTCTTCTTAAATGACATCATAAGCAGAACTAAAACAAACTTTTCTTTTCTTTTTTGCACTTCTAGACTAGCTAAAACTCATATTCTTCGACTCTTTCTCCATTCGTCTTCATACGAACAAACATTTCGACTTGGGCATTAGAACACTTTGCATTCATTTCTGTTTACCTGCATCTTTTAGACCACACATAGTAATTAAACCACATATTGAAGTAATCTATATCACTTGATGTTACATGACCAAACCACCTGCACAAAATAAACATTTTAACTTACCTGAGACAAGGCCCGACTGGGATTTCATCCCCTAGCAGATACCTTACCCGTCCTGGCAATCTTACTTGGATTTCATCACCAAGGGGAGAGCCAACTCTGTTCTCTGGCAGAGCCTAAACTATAGTGGAAGTATATTTTGGCTAAGCGAAACCAGCTAACCACTGGAATCGTGAAGTGAGGGGAGCTTGCTCCTTAGCACCAGGCCTGTACGGAAGCTAACACAAACTTATTGATCACCATAACAAAACTTGAAACCATCCATAGACTGCTTCTTCTAGGACCTGACTCAAAGCCAATCTTCCTCTACACACATTCTAAGGCATAAGCCACTATAATCCTAATAATTTACTTTTAGGGTTTTAGGATCTGCTTGTGTCTTCATCTTTTTTTTTAGTTCTTATCTACTTGTTTGAGCTTGTGAGGACGTTCTTCCTTGCCTTGAATGGTTCTGACTCATAGCCAAGCCAAGGCTCTAGTCGATCACGCGAGGCATCATCCTCTTCCATCTACCCCACCTACAGCCCACCCTATAATGGAGTTCAACTCAGAAACTGAAAGAACTCCTACCAGACCATCTCCGACCCAAACGCCTATTATCCTAGAAGGGGACCAAGATTTCACAGGATTCTTGGACCTCAATACCACAGCCTTGCAACACTATCTCACGAATAGCTAAATGTGAGACCCCTTTGGCAATCTAATTTATGGAATGCCGACTTCTCTCCTCAAAACTGCGGTTGTATCAACGACGTCTGTAGTCCAACCCTCAGATACCCAAGCTGTTGCCTCAACCAATGACCAACCTTTTACCAACCATACAAGTGTGGCCTCTCCTTCCGTCATTGGGCCCACTTTCACTGGGGTTTTGGCCCCCTATCAATCTCAACCCACTCAACCACTTTCTACCCCCTTTCAAAACTTGGTCATCTCTATTCCGCCTACCCTTACTCCTATCAACACTAGGGTGGCTACCTATCCATTAGCCCATGTTACCTCTAGCCAACCTCCCATGACAACATCAAACCTAGCCATGCCTTTTATCCAACCATCCTTAGTCACTTCTTCTGTCCCTATGACTAGTCATCCGTACGTTGCACCCTTATTGGTACAACTGACTACGTCGTACACCTCTTCCAGCCTCTTTCAAGCACCTTAAAATTTAGGAGGTGTTCCACCCACCAATTCATCAGTAGATATTATCAAGATGCTGATGGATAAAATGTCCAACCTAGAGACTTCTATTTCCAGCTCACGTAACACTCTCTCGTATGAACAAATCTGCAACGAGCCCATCCATCCTTCTGTCCCCATCAGACCATATCCCAGCCAGTGGGAACTTCCTAAGTTTTCTCATTTCCAAAGCAAGGAAGACCCACAACAACACTTACGGGCATTCAGACATGCCTGTTACCTTATCGCCCATGATGATGCATTGCTCTTACGCACGTTTCCCATGTCTCTCTCAGGTGCTGCACTTGACTGGTACATCTCTCTTCCTAGCCATTCCATCTTCACGTTCACTCAGCTAGCCCAGCTCTTCTTGGATCATTTTTCCATCAATATCACCAAGAAGGTCTCCATCACAGACCTCTATTCTATTCGCCAATTTGAGGATGAATCCATTGCTGATTTTGTCACTCGGTGGAGGGGCCTTATCAATCAACTTTCATTTTCCTTACCCCAGCCTGAGCTTATTGAACTTTTCTCTCAAGCTTGCGCTAAACATATTTCTTCTACCTTGAGGGTTCAGACCTTCCGCACTTTTGATGAAGCCTTCACGATGGCTCGTAAACTTGAGTTACATGCCGTTAAGGAGAATAAAGTCAAGTTGCAGAGTAAGAATCCTAACTCCAAAACCAATGACCCCTCTTCTAAGCCTTCCTCGTCTAATCCTAAATCTAAAGCTTCAGCAAATGCTGTGGTTGTTAGATCTTCTTCCTCTTCACCTTCAACTAATCAACCTGAACCATCCACATCTATGAGTGCCACTCACCAATTTCAGTAGAGATACATACAGCGACAGTTTACTCCACTTAGAGAATCATATGCGTCTATGCTGGAAAAACTCATCAAATAAGGGGCTATCAATCTCCCTCAGATTTGACCACCACCACAATTTGATCCCTCACGTGCTATCCCTGCGTGGTATAGGGAAGATGACTTCTGTAACTACCACCGTGTTAAAGGTCATGACACGAGCAACTGTAAAACCCTTAAAAATAAAATCCAAGACATGTTGGAAAAGGGTGACCTCATCCTCGACAATCCTAATGCCCCTCCTAATCAGGGTATCGATATCTTCAAACAACCGTTCCCTAATCATCCACCAACCCAAAACAACATCCAGACCTTGACTGACAATACCCATGAACATAATATTCGAACAGTCAATACGGTCTTGCCCCTCATTTCTAACCAATCTCAAGAGGTGAGTTCATCCATTAATCCATCACATGTGGATGAACCTCTTTCTCCAGTTAGTTCTCCCTCAACTTCTCTCATTTTGGAGGATGCCTCGACCTTACCAGTACAGCCAGTTTCACCATCTTCCTTCTTGCTGCCCATGGAGGACCCAGCTTTTCCTACTCCTCGACCACAAGTGGAGGGCACTATCATCCCTGCCCTTTACCTGCTTGAGGAGCTTCATTCTCTAATTTCTTCTCCACCCAGGGAAGAACCTATCTCTCCTTCGTCTCCAACCAAACATGAACCTGTCACGACCTCACCATGCTTTGGGGCCAAAACTACCATACCTTCAGTCCCACAACTATCGGCATCTTCTCAAGAGCCTAAACTTCATCTCGCACCTTCTCAGCCATTTTCCCGACTAGTGGAGAGACTCGAACTTCTCCCTTCTAGGAAAGTGGAACATCAGGGATTATGGGACCGTCTCACAGCTCTTCAACAAGCCCGGGCCCTCTCATCTCATCCTCCCATGGCAAAACCTCCTAAAACTATCAACAAAAATTAGATTTCCACCTCTAGACCATCTACATCTCCATCAACCTCATCAAAACCAAAACCCTCATCTACTTCGCCTAAACCTATCAAGTCGCTTGGCATTCATCCCGTCTCCAACCTCACTCATCCACAAGTGAAGGTGGACTTAAACTAGACTTTAACTAATAGTAATCTTCAACCCAAATCACAAAAGACTGCCAAACCACAGAGGTGAATGCCTACTCTTCCGTCATCATTGCCCTCCATTTTGGGCCTGCATCCTTCAACCTTAACTAGAATCCTTCCCACTTCAACCTCTAATCAAAATCGATTGCCTCCTTTGCTTCCTTTACCTACCACTAGCCTACCCTCTCCCAAAAAGGCGGTACCTCTCATGAAGAGTGTACCGTCTCCACCTGTCATCGCACCATCAACCCAGAAGGTGGTATGAAAACCTCCTCCAACTTCGCCCAAGCAAAAGTCATCGACATTGCATACATCAATGAGCATGGATCCTTTAGTGGGTTCATACTCTTTAATCTTGCAATGACTTTTGCAAACTTCTAGCATAACTCTTCCACCCATCAAGCCTTTCCAACCTCTCGGATCTAAACCCTCCTGGTTCGATGACATGAAGATTTGTTTATATCATCGTACACCAGGACACGACACCGAAACTTGCTGTGCCCTCAAGGCTGTCATTCATCGTTATCTGGATAAAGACACTCTTCTCTTTGAGGATACTTTCAACCGACCCTTGACTCCTTCTCATAACCCTTCAACCTCTTCAAACCCATCCACATCTCATCAACCGGTTACAACTCCCTCATCACCTTCACCTCCCATCTTTGAAATCAATGCCATTCACATCACCACTAGGTCACAAAAGGACAAGGTGAAAGAAAAAGCCGCCATTCCTTGGACCTACCCTTTTGTCAATCCACCTCAACCGCCTAAGCCTAAGATTTCTATCCTTGGCGCGCCTCAACCCTCCTCTTCTTCTTCTTCTTCTAGACCAATCCATGACTCCATGTTGAAATAGCTTCACCAGACACCTGTGAAGATGTCCCTCTACGATCTCATCCAAACCTTGCCCCAACATCGTCAGGCCCTCATCCAAGCCCTACAGGTAGCGGACGTCTAACCCGAGGACCCCCAACCACTTGCTACCCTTGTCCACTCCTTAGCCCCTGTTGCCTCCATTACATTCAATGATTCTAAGATTCCTACATCCAACACGGAAGATCAAGATGCTGCCCTCTTCATCACTGCCTATGTCGATCAGACACGCATTAAACGCGTTATGATTGATGGGGGCGCTAGCATCAACATCATCTCCACTCATGCCTTTGATCAGTTGGCTCTTCCCAAGAATTGTGTCTCCAAAATTGATGCAATCTTGCGCTCTTTCAATGACACTACTGCCATGACCATTGGCACAGTCATTCTTCATATTCACGTTGGTCCACGCACAGTCCTGGAGCTCTTCTACATCATCGAAGGAGAGTTTTAATACATCTTGCTGGGCTAACCCTGGATCTGTGCCATGGCCTGTGTCCCCTCCACCCTGCATCGTTGTGTGAAATTTGAGCATGATAGACATGTCCACACCATTCTTGTTGACCCTTCACCCTTAAAAACATGCAACACCACCTACCGTCCAAATGATGTCCTCATCCCTATCAAGCCGTTAACCCCAGCACTGCCTCCATCCGCAGAAACTTTGACCAGTTCGCAACAGGCGGTCGCCCTTACACCTCCCCTTCAAGCAACGACCATAGACCCCATGGAAGATGTCTTCCAAATACTTTCATTGGGAGAGTATCACTTGCTAGCTTTAGATATGTTCCAAACTCCACAAGAGTATGGACGCCTTCATCATAGCCCCAGCTACGACCATCGAATAGGGATGATCATACCTTATGGTCCCCCTCACCTCCACACTAACCTCATCTATGGGGGGCTTAATCTAGCTCCTACTGATGGTAATCCTCTTTCTTCACCTCAACCTTTCACATCAGACTTTTCATTTCTTAGCAACCCCACTTTTGCACACACTTACCTTTACAGGTGTGCATGGAAGGGTTTTGGTTTCAGACGCTATGAGCAGGGCTCTCATCAACCTATCCAATCACTCAACGATGATGATGCCAAGAAATGATATGGTCTGGGATATCACGACCCCACTCAAGACCCTGTAGACCTTTATTCTGAACCAATCATTGACCAATCTCCTCCACACTCGCTTGTTTTGCCCCCTTCACCTACAGAGTCCGTGGTTTCCATTCCTTCTAGTTTTTTTTTTTTTCTCCCATAAACACCATCCACCTGGACCCCTTGACTTATCAGCTCAATGGGGTGTCCAATTCTCTCCCTCTCATTTTTCCTAGCATGATCGAAGATGAGTCGGCAACCATTCACACTGTTCACTGCGTTGACGATGATGCCATTCTTTCTTACATGGGCACTGATGATTCTTTCATCCAGTGCTCCCTCCCTTCTGAGACCCAGGTTATGTTAAATGAATCAACCATTGACATCAACCTTCCTTCTTTTGATGTTTCTTATGTCTTAAAAATTGGCCAATCTTTAGATGCTCAGGAGCAACTCAACTATACCCATTTCCTCTCCGACCATAGCAAGGCCTTTGCCTGGACTTACAGTGATATGCTTGGCATCGACCCCACCATCGTTACCCATAACATTGTCACCAAACCAGAGGCTAAGACTGTCAGGCAAAAGCTTCAAAAGATGCATCCTTGCATTGCCCCTCCTTGTCAAAGAGGAGCTTCAACGCCTCCTTTCTGTCTCCTTCATCCAGCCCATCGATTATCCACAGTGGGTCTCTAACATCATCCCAGTCACCAAGGCAACTGGGGGGATTTGAATCTACATAGACTATCATGACCTTAACTTAGCCTATCCTAAAGACAACTTTCCTTTTCCTAAAATTGACCAGCTTGTTGATCTTACGGCCGGCCATGAGATGCTATCTCTTATGGATGGGTTTTCAGGATACAATCAAATCCTAATTGCTCCAGAAGATCAGCACAAAACTACTTTCATTACCCCATGGGGGACTTTTTGCTATCGAGTCATGCCTTTTGGCTTGAAAAATGCAGGTGCCACTTATCAGCGTGCCATGACCTACATTTTCCATGATCTCCTCCACAAAATCATGGAGGACTATGTGGATGACCTGCTCGGCAAGTCCAAGCTTCGTCGTGACCATCTAACCATTCTCAAAATCATCTTTTCTCGTCTTCTTTAGTACAATGTTCATCTTAACCCTAAGAAATGTGTCTTTGGGGTCCTCTCTGGCAAGCTTCTCGGCTTCATCATTTCCTTCCGTGGCATTGAGATAGATCCCGCCAAGATTTGTGCTATCCTTGAACTGCCTCCCCCGACCAATCTCAAGCAGCTTCGTAGTTTACAAGGCAAGCTCCAGTCCATTCATCGTTTCATCTCGTAGCTTTCTGACTACTGCCAACCTTTTCATCATCTCCTTAAGAAGGATGTCTCTTTTACATGGGATAAGGACTGTCAAGAGGCTTTTGAAGCCCTAAAATGCTATCTGGTCTCTCCACCAGTTCTCATACCACCTAAAGATGTCCAACCTTTCTACCTTTATATCTCAGCCACTCACCATTCGTTGGGTGCCATGATCACGCATCGAGACGAGCATCACTGTGAGCAAGTAGTCTATTATATCAGTAGAACACTGGTCGACTATGAAACTCGGTATACCCATATCGAGAAACTCTGTTTGGCGTTAGTCTTTGCTGCTACTAAGCTTTGCCACTATCTTCTTAGTCACAAAACCTTTGTCATCACCCACACCGACCCTCTCAAGTATATGCACTCCAAGCCATATCAGAATCAACGTATGGCTCGGTGGCTCATGCTGCTTGCTGAGTTTGATCTCTAATTCATCCAACAGAAATCTATCAAGGGGCAAACCATTGTTGATCAACTAACAGATGCCCCTCTTCCTGACAATCAACCTTCATAGTGTGAATTCCCTGATGAGTCTATCGCTGCGCTTTCCTCCGATGACACCATCTATCAGATGACTATGTTCTTTGACAGTTCCAAATGTTAATTAGGTGGGGGTGTTGGGGTCATTCTCATCCCACTTGAAGGGGAGCCCATGCCTTTGTCTTTTAAACTCGACTTTGATTGTACCAATAATATGGCCAAATATGAGGCCTTAATTTTGGGACTTCAGACTGCCCTCTCTCTCAGCATCAAGTCCATTAACATCTTCGGCGACTCGTAGCTCATCGTCAATCAGGTCAACGGTTCATACCTCTATAAAAATGAAGTTTTGCAAAGGTACAAAAATCGTGCTGACATTCTCCTTGCATCTTTCAACCATTTCCTCCTACAGACTGTTCCTCGATCCACAAATAAGTTTGCTAACACCATGGCTTCTCTCGATTCACATATCCCATCTTCCTCATCTGTGTCCAGACTTTTTGTCACGGTGCATCGTGTGCCGTTGCCTTCATATATCTCTTCTCACATTCATCATGTCAACACTATAGACCCTAGCCCACAAGATGCTTGGTATAAGCAACTTGTAGACTTCTTATCTTTCTCTATCATTCCTCCCAACCTCTCTAGTAATGCATGATGAGCTTTTATCAAGCGTACCGCTCGCTATACGATGCTAGGGGGTCTTCTTTATAAGCGAGGCTTCGATGGCCTCCTTCTTCATTGTCTTACCTCCACTGAAGCATCTCAAGCCATTCAGCAAGTCCACGATAGGATTTGTGGCAAACATTTCAGTGGGAATTCGATTGCCAAGCGCATCCTTCGTTTGGGCTATTATTGGCCTACCCTTCATCAAGACTGTAGCGATTATGTTTGGCATTGCATCAAGTGTCAGCAGCACTCTAACTTGCTTCATCTTCCTAGTCATGCCTTACAAATCGCTCAAGATTTTTGGCCTTTTTCTCAGTGGGGTTTAGATCTCATCAGTGAGATTAACCCTCATTCATCTCTTTGTCATCAGTCCATCATCATAGCCACTGAGTATTTCACCAAGTGGGTGGAAGCCATTCCTCTCGTCTCCACAAAAGTCGATAAGATCGTCGACTTCATCACCACCCATATCATCTATCATTTTGATGTCCCTCATAAAATCATCACCGATAACGGTAAGTCCTTTAAAAACAAAACTATCCAAACATTATGCGACTCATTCGGCATCAAACTCAATTTTTTTTTGCCTTACTACCCACAAGCAAATGGGCAGGCCGAGGCTTCCAACAAGATTCTCACCAAAATTCTCATGAAAGTGGTCAGTGACATAGGCAAATATTGGCACATTCACATTCCCTTCGCTTTGTGGGCTTACCGCACTAGCATTCGAACCTCTACGGGTGCTACCCCTTTTTCTCTCGTGTATGGAATAGAGGCTGTCTTACCTCTCAAGGTATAGATCCCGTCTCTCTGCATTTTTCTACATGATATTCTTTCCAACGATGACTTTTGTCAAGATCGCTGTAGACACCGAAATCGTGTCGACTCCCCTGGTCACTCCCCATCTTATTCTTCTTCGCCTATTTAACCCTTGACGATCACTTGTTCTACCAACCTTGACCCTGGCAGCATGTAACAATGAGCAGAGAACTAAAAGCTAGACTCTGTCCTCATTGTGCATCTACCAACGACAGTCTTTACCCGGCCGATGTCACTGACGTCGGTCACTTATCGGCCGACGTCGACAATCTTGCTGACATCGGTCGCCATCCCGTTATCCGTTATCAGTTACCATTCAGTTCCCAATCGGTTTTTCGAAACGGTTATTGAACCGTCTCTCAAAACCATCCCCGAGCCTTAATCTCTCCCCTCCCCGATCAATAATCAGACTCCCATTTTTTCGACATCTACAGGCTCCCATTTTTTCCAACATCTACAGGCTCTCCAGCGTTCGAACTCCAGCATCCATCAACTCCAGCATCCATCAACTCCAGCGTTCGTTCTTCCAGCACTACACAAGAACTTTGACTATCGCTTTCATCATGGTGTCTGACAGGTAAGTATCTTCTGTGTTTATTTTCATTTTCTTTCTGATTATTTATTCCCTATTTTTGCCATCCTGAAGCTTTAAACCCCCAGACTCGACCAAAAACCCCGTCCCGACTCTGTCTAAAATCTTGTCCCGACCCTGTCAAGACCTTCTACAACTTTCCCAGACCTCTGCTTTGAACCTGCCCCTACCGACGCCGGTCACTACCCCGATCGACGACGGCACTTTAACCGACATCGGCACTTTCCCAGACCGACGCCGGCACCACAGAGATCGATGCCGACGACTGTGCAGAACAGTGCCGCTTATCAGGTATGCATTTTTATTTTTTGTCATTTATTTCTGTCATTTCATATTTTTATCTACTTTCGTCCAATATTACGCTTTTTATCAGTGGGTTGATATCCTTTTAGGGAGTCTTCGTACTTCCAGGATTGGGCGTTCGCCTGACAACCCACCATATCTTTGACTAACATCTTTCTGTGTTTTAGTCTCTTTTTCGCAGGTGTCATTCCTCCACAGCCAAAGAGGAGAATCTTCCAACGTCTGATTTCGGTGCGCTCAACTTTATCAGGTACTTCTAGCCTTAACCATTTTCTTTCAGTTTCTTATTTCTTCTTTGAATATAGAAAGCAATTTTGCATAGAAACATTCTGGCACGCCCGGTGGGACCCTAGGTCCTCCTTGGGTTCTTTCTTTCTTTCGTTCATTTAGGTGCATTAGGTTTCTTCCTTTTCGCCTCCTTTCGTCTCTTCTTAAATGACATCATAAGCAGAACTAAAATGAACATTTCTTTCTTGCACTTCTAGACTAGCTAAACTCATATTCTTCGACTCTTTCTCCATTCGTCTTCATACGAACAAACATTTTGACTTGGACATTAAAACACTTTGCATTCATTTCTATTTGCCTGCATCTCTTAGACCACACATAGTAATTAAATCGCATATTGAATTAATCTAGATCACTTCATGTTACACGACTAAACCACCTACACAAAACAAACATTTTAACTTACCTGAGACAAGGCCCGACTGGGATTTCATCCCCCAGTGGATACCTTACCCGTCCCGGTGACCCTACTTGGATTTCATCACCAAGGGGGAAGCCCACTCCGTTCTCTGGCGGAGTATAATCTCTAGGCGAGGTATATCTTGGCTAAGTGAAACCAGCTAACCACTGGAATCGTGAAGTGAGGGGAGCTTGCTCCTTAGCACCAGGCCATGTACCAGACCCTAACACAGACTTCTTGAGCACCATAACAAAACCCGAAACCTTCCATAGACTGCTTCTTCTAGGACCTGACTCACAAAGCCAATCTTCCTCTACACACATATTCTAAGGCATAAGCCACTGTAATCCTAATAATTTACTTCTAGGGTTTTAGGATCTGCTTGTGTCTTCATCTTTTTGGTTCTTATCTGCTTGTTTGAGCTTATGAGGATGTTCTTCCTTGCCTTGAATGGTTCTGACTCGTAGCCAAGCCAAGGCTCTAGTCGATCACGCGAGGCATCATCCTCTTCCATCTACCCCGCCTACAACCAACCCTATAATGAAGTTCAACTCGGAAACTGAAAGAACTCCTACCAGACCATCTCCGACCCAAATGCCTATTATCCCAGAAGGGGACCAAGATTTCGCATGATTCTTGGACCTCAATACCACAGCCTTGCAATACTATCTCGCGAATAGCCAAACGCGAGACTCCTCGGGCAATCCAATCTATGGAATGCCGACTTCTCTCCTCGAAACTGCGGCCGTATCAACGGCATCCATAGTCCAACCCTTAGATACCCAGGCTGTTACCTCAAACAATGATCAACCTCTTACCAACCATCCAAGTGTGGCTTCTCCTTCCATCGTTGGGCCCACTTTCACCAGGGTTTTGGCCCCCAATCAATCTCAGTCCACTCAACCACTTTCTACCCCCTTTCAAAACCTGGTCGTCTCTATTCCGCCTACCCTTACTTCTATCAACACTAGGGTGGCTACCCATCCATTGGCTCATGTTACCTCTAATCAACCTCCCATGACCACATCAAACCTAGCCATGTCTTCTATCCAACCATCCTTAGTCACTTCTTCTGTCCCTACAACTAGTCATCCGTACGTTGCGCCCTTATTGGTACAACCGACTACGTCGTATACCTCTTCCAGCCTCTTTCAAGTGCCTTACAATCTAGGAGGTGCTCCACCCACCAATTCGTCAGTAGATATTATCAAGATGCTGATGGATAAAATGTCCAACCTAGAGACCTCCGTTACTGGCTCGCGTAACACTCTCTCGTACGAACAAATCTGCAACGAGCCCATCCATCCTTCCATCCCCATCAGACCATATCCCAGCCAGTGGGAACTTCCTAAGTTTTCTCGTTTCCAGAGCAAGGAAGACCCACAACAACATTTACGGGCATTTAGACACGCCTGTTACCTTATCGCCCACGACGATGCGTTGTTCTTATGCAGGTTTCCCATGTCTCTCTCAGGTGCTACACTTGACTGGTACAGCTCTCTTCCCAGCCATTCCATCCTCACGTTCACTCAGCTGGCCCAGCTCTTCCTCGATCATTTCTCCATTAATATCACCAAGAAGGTCTCCATCACAGACCTCTATTCTATCCGCCAGTTTGAGGATGAATCCATTGCTGATTTCGTCGCTCGATGGAGGGGCCTTATCAATCAACTTTCATTTTCCTTACCCCAGCCTGAGCTTATTGAACTTTTCTCTCAAGCCTGTGCTAAACATATTTATTCTACCTTGAGGGTTCAAACCTTCCGCACTTTTGATGAAGCCTTCACGATGGCTCGTAAACTTGAGTTACGTGCCGTTGAGGAGAATAAAGTCAAGTTGCGGAGTAAGAATCCCAACTCCAAAACCAATGACCCCTCTTCTAAGCCTTCCTCGTCCAATTCTAAATCTAAAGCTTCAGCAAATGCTGTGGTTATTAGATCTTCTTCTTCTTCACCTTCAACTAATCAATCTAAACCATCCACGTCCATGAGCGCCACTCGCCAATTTCAGCAGAGATACATACAGCGACAATTTACTCCACTTGGAGAATCATACGCGTCTGTGCTAGAAAAACTCGTCAAACAAGGGGCCATCAATCTCCCTCAGATCCGACCTCCACCACAATTTGATCCCTCACGCGCCATCCCTGCGTGGTATAGGGAAAATGACTTCTGTAACTACCACCGTGTTAAAGGTCATGACACGGGTAACTGTAAAACCCTTAAAAACATAGTCCAAGACATGTTGGAAAAGGGTGACCTCATCCTCGACAATCCTAACGCCCCTCCTAATCAGGGTATCGATATTTTCAAACAACCATTCCCTAATCATCCACCAACCCAAAACAACATCCAGACCTTGACTGACAATACCCATGAACATAATATTCGAATAGTCAATACGGTCTCACCTCTCATTTCTAACCAACCCCAAGAGGTGAGTTCATCCATCAGTCCATCACATGTGGACGAACCTCTTTCACTGGCTAGTTCTCCCTCAACTTCTCTCATTTTGGAGGATGCCTCGACCTTACCAACACCGCCAGTTTCACCATCTTCCTTCTTGCTGCCCATGGAGGACCCAACCTTTCCTACTCCTCGACCACAAGTGGAGGGCACTATTATCCCTGCCCTTTACCCGCTTGAGGAGCTTCATTCTCCAGTTTCTTCTCCACCCAGGGAAGAACCTATCTCTCCTTCATCTCCAACCAAACATGACCCTGTCACAACTTCACCATGCTCTGGACCTAAGACTACTACATCCATCTTACCTTCAGTCCCACAACCATCGACATCTTCGTAAGAGCCCAAACTTCATCCCGCATCTTCTCAGCCATTTTCTCGACTAGTGGAGAGACTCAAACTTCTCCCTTCTAGGAAAGTGGAACATCAGGGATTGTGGGACCGTCTCACAGCTCTTCAACAAGCTCGGGCCCTCTCATCTCATGCTGCTAATCCTCCCATGATGGAACCTCCTAAGACTATCAACAAAAATCCGATCTCCACTTCCAAACCATCCACATCTTCATCAACTTCATCAAAACCAAAACCCTCATCTACTCTGCCTAAACCTATCAAATCGCTTGGCGTTCGCCCCGTCTCCAACCTCACTCATCCACAAGTGAAGGTGGACTTAACCCAGACTTCAACTAATAGTAATCTTCAACCTAAATCTCAAAAGACTGCCAAACCACAAAGGCGAATGCCTCCTCTTCCGTCACCATTGCCCTCCATTTTGGGCCCGCATCCTTCAACCCTAACCAGAGTCCTTCTCGCTCCAACCTTTAATCAAAACCGATTGCCTCCTTTGCTTCCTTTATCGACCACTAGCTTACCCTCTCCCAAAAGGGCAATACCTCTCACGAAGAGTGTACCATCTCAACCTGTCATCACACCATCAACCCGGAAGGTGGTATGAAAACCCCCTCCCATTTCATCCAAGCAAAAGTCACCGACATTGCATACATCGATGAACACGGATCCTTTAGTGGGTTCATACTCTTTAATCTTGCAATGACTTTTGCAAACTTCTAGCATAACTCTTCCACCCATCAAGCCCTTTCAAACTCTCGGGTCTAAACCTTCCTGGTTCGATGACACGAAGATTTGTTTATATCATCGTACACGAGGACATGACACTGAGACTTGCTGTGCCCTCAAGGCTGTCATTCGCCGTTATCTGGAGAAAGACACTCTTCTCTTTGAGGACACTTTCGACCGCCCCCTGACTCCTTCTCATAAACCTTCCACCTCTTCAAATCCATCCACATCTCATCAACCAGTTACAAACCCTTCATCATCTTCACCTCCCATCTTTGAAATCAATGCCATTCACATCACCACTAGGTCACAGAAGGACAAGGCAAAAGAAAAAGCCGCCATTCCTTGGACCTACCCTTTTGTCAATCCACCTCAACCACCTAAGCCTAAGATTTCTATCCTTGGCGCGCCTCAACCCTCCTCTTCTTCTTCTTCTTCTGGACCAATCCACGACTCCATGTTGAAATAGCTTCACCAGACGCCTGTGAAGATGTCCCTCTACAATCTCGTCCAAACCTCACCCCAACATCGTCAGGCCATCATCCAAGCCCTGCAGGCTGTGGAGGTCCAACCTGAGGACCCCCAACCACTTGCTGCCCTTGTCCACTCCTTAGCCCCTATCGCCTCCATTACATTCAACGATTCTGAGATTCCCACATCCAACACGGAAGATCAGGACGCCGCCCTCTTCATCACTACCTACATCGATCGGACATGCATTAAACGCGTTATGATCGACGGGGGTGCTAGCATCAACATCATCTCCACCCATGCCTTTGATCAGTTGGCTCTTCCCAAGAATTGCATCTCCAAAATTGATGCGATCTTGCACTCTTTCAATGACACTACTGCCACGACCATTGGCACAGTCATCCTTCATATTCGCGTAGGTCCACGCACAGTCCTGGAGCTTTTCTACATCATCGAAGGAGAGTTCCAATACAACATCTTGTTGGGTCGACCCTGGATCCATGCCATGTCCTGTGTCCCCTCCACCCTGCACCGTTGTGTGAAGTTTGAGCATGATGGACAAGTCCACACCATTCCCACTGACCCTTCACCTTTCAAAACATGCAACACCACCTACCGTCCAAATGATGTCCTCATTCCTATCAAGCCGTTAACCCCGGCACTGCCTCCATCTGCGGAAGCTTTGACCAGTTCGCAACAGGCGGTCGCCCTTACACCTCCCCTTCAAGCGACAACCATAGACCCCATGGAAGATGTCTTCCAAAGACTTTCATTGGGAGAATATCACTTGCTGGCTTTAGACATGTTCCAAACTCCACAAGAGTATGGACGCCTTCATCACAGCTCCACCTACGACCATCAGATCGGGATGATCATACCTTATGGTCCCCCTCACCTCTGCACTAACCTCATCTATGGAGGGCTTAATCAAGCTCCTACTGACGGTAATCCTCTTTCTTCACCTCAACCTTTCACATCAGATTTCTTGTTTCTTGGCAACCCCACCTTTGCACACACTTACCTTTATAGGTGTGCATGGAAGGGTTTTGGTTTCAAACGCTATGAGCAGGGCTCCCATCAGCCTATCCAACCGCTCAATGATGACGACACCAAGAAACGGTATGGTCTGGGATATCACGACCCCACTCAAGACCCTGTAGACCTTTATTCTGAACCAATCCTTGACCAATCTCCTCCACACTTGCCTATTTCACCACCTTCACCTATGGAGTCAGTGGTTTCCATTCCTCCTAGTTTTTTTTTCCATAAACACCATCCGCCTAGACCCCTTGACTTATCAGCTCAATGGGGTATCCAAATCTCTCCCTCTCATTCTTCCCAGCATGATCGAAGATGAGTCGGCAACCATCCACACTGTTCATTGCGTTGACAATGACGCCATTCTTTCTTACATGGGTGCTGACGATTCTTTTATCCAGCGCTCCCTCCCTTCTGAGACCCAGGTTATGTTAAATGAATCAACCATTGACATCAACCTTCCTTCTTCTGATGTTCCTCATGTCTTAAAGATTGGCCAATCTTTAGACGCTCAGGAGCAGCTTGACTATACCCATTTCCTCTCTGACCATAGCAAGGCCTTTGCCTGGACTTATAGTGATATGCCTGGCATCGACCCCACCATCGTTACCCATAACATTGTCACCAAACCAGAGGCTAAGCCTGTCAGGCAAAAGCTTCGAAAGATGCATCCTCGCATTGCCCTCCTTGTTAAAGAGGAGCTTCAGTGCCTCCTTTCTGTCTCCTTCATCCAGCCCATCGACTATCCATAGTGGGTCTCTAACATCGTCCCAGTCACCAAGGCAACTGGGGGGATTCGGATCTGTACAGACTATCGCGACCTCAACCTAGCCTATCCCAAAGATGACTTTCCTCTTCCTAACATCGACCAGCTTGTTGATCTTACGACTGGCCATGAGATGTTATCTCTTATGGACAGGTTTTTAGGATATAATCAAATCCTGATCGCTCCAGAAGATCAGCACAAGACTACTTTCATCACCCCATGGGGGACTTTTTGCTATCGAGTCATGCCTTTCAGCTTGAAGAATGCAGGCACCACTTATCAGCGCGCCATGACCTACATTTTCCATGATCTCCTCCACAAAATCATGGAAGATTATGTGGATGACCTTCTCGGCAAATCCAAGCTTCGCCGTGACCATGTGACCATTCTCAACATCATCTTTTCTCATCTTCTTCAGTACCATGTTTGTCTTAACCCCAAGAAATGTGTCTTTGGGGTCCTCTCTGGCAAGCTTCTCGGCTTCATTGTTTCCTTCCGTGGCATCGAGATAGATCCCGCTAAGATTTGTGCTATTCTTGAAATGCCTCCCTCGACCAATCTCAAGCAGCTTCGCAGTTTGCAAGGCAAGCTCCAGTCCATTCATCACTTCATCTCGCAGCTTTCTGACCGCTGTCAACCTTTTCATCATCTCCTTAAGAAGGACATCATTTTTACATGGGATAAGGACTGTCAAGAGGCTTTTCAAGCCTTAAAATGCTATCTGGTCTCTCCACCAGTCCTCATTCCACCTAAAGACGACCAACCCTTCTACCTTTATATCTCAGCCACTCACCATTCGTTAGGTGCCATGATCGCGCACCGAGACGAGCATCATCATGAGCAAGCCGTTTATTACATCAGCCAAACACTGGTTGACTATGAAACTTAGTATACCCATATCGAGAAACTCTGTTTGGCGTTAGTCTTTGCTGCTACTAAGCTTCGCCACTATCTTCTTAGTCACAAAACCTTTGTCATCACCCACACCGACCCTCTCAAGTATATGCACTCCAAGCCATATCAGAATCAACGTATGGCTCAGTGGCTCATGCTTCTTGCTGAGTTCGATCTCGAATTCATCCAGCAGAAATCTATCAAGGGGCAAACCATCGTTGATCAACTAGCAGATGCCCCTCTTCCTGACAATCAACCTTCGCAGTGTGAATTCCCTGATGAGTCTATCACTGCACTTTCCTCCGATGACACCACCTATCAGATGACTATGTTCTTTGACGGTTCCAAATGTCAACTAGGTGGAGGTGCTGGGGTTATTCTCATTCCATTCGAAGGAGAGCCCATGCCTCTGTCTTTTAAACTCGACTTTGATTGTACCAATAATATGGCCGAATACGAGGCCTTAATTTTGGGACTTCAGACTGCCCTCTCTCTCAGCATCAAGTCCATCAACATCTTCAGCGACTCGCAGCTCATCGTTAATCAGGTCAACGGTTCATACCTCTATAAAAATGAAATTTTGCAAAGGTACAAAAATCGTGCTGACATTTTCCTTGCATCTTTCGACCATTTCCTCCTGCAGACTATTCCTCGATCCACGAATAAGTTTGCTGACACTATGGCTTCTCTTGCTTCCCATATCCTATCTTCCTCATCTGCATCCAGACTTTTTGTCACGATGCGTCGTGTGCCGTTGCCTTCATATATCTCTCCTCACATTCATCATGTCAACACTATAGACCCAAGCCCACAAGATGCTTGGTATAAGCAACTTGTGGACTTCTTATCTTTCTCTGTCATTCCTCCCAACCTCTCTAGTAATGCACGATGAGCTTTTATCAAGCGTACTGCTCGCTATACCATGCTAGGGGGTCTTCTCTATAAGCGAGGCTTCGATGACCTCCTTCTTCGTTGTCTCACCTCCACTGAAGCATCTCAAGCCATTCAACAAGTCCACGATGGGATTTGTGGTAGACATTTCAGTGGAAATTTGGTTGCCAAGCGCATCCTTCGTCTGGGCTATTATTGGCCTACCCTTCATCAAGACTGTAGCAATTATGTTCGGCGTTGCATCAAGTGTCAGCAGCACTCTAACTTGCTTCATCTCCCTAGTCACGCCTTACAAATTGCTCATGATTTCTGGCCTTTTTCTCAATGGGGTTTAGATCTCATCGGTGAGATTAATCCTCATTCATCTCTTCGTCATCAATCCATCATCACAGCCACTGAATATTTCACCAAGTGGGTGGAAGCCATTCCTCTCATTTCCACAAAAGCCGACAAGATCGTCGACTTCATCAACACCCACATCATCTGTCGTTTCAGTGTCCCTCATAAAATCATCACCGATAATGGCAAGTCCTTTAAAAACAAAACTGTCCAAAAACTATGCGACTCCTTTGGCATCAAACTTAGTTTCTCTTTGCCTTACTACCCACAAGCAAATGGGCAGGCCGAGGCTTCCAACAAAATTCTCACCAAAATTCTCATGAAAGTGGTCAGTGACACAGGCAGGGATTGGCACATTCACATTCCCTTCGCTTTGTGGGCTTACTGCACTAGCATCCGAACCTCTATGGGTGCTACTCCTTTTTCTCTCGTGTACGAAACAGAGGCTGTCTTACCTCTTGAAGTACAGATCCCGTCTTTCCACATTTCTCTACATGATATCCTTTCCAACGATGACTTTTGTCAAGATCGCTTAGCTCAACTTGAGTTACTTGACGAACGCCGTCTTGCTACCCTTAATCATCTCCATGTCTATCAACGTCGCATCAAACACACCTATGACAAAAATCTGCGAGAACGAGATTTCAACATCGAAGACCTCATCCTCAAAGAGAATCAACACGTGACCAATATGGAGCACAGTAAACGAGGCAAGTTTGCTCCTAATTGGCTCGGACCTTTTATTATCACGCACAAGTATGGATCAGGGACTTATCGTCTGTCTTCTCTTGATGGATGCCCAGAACCTAAGCCTCTTAATGCGTTGCATCTGCGACCATTTTATTGCTAGTCGAGTACTCGTCCACTTGACACTTAACTTGAGCTCTTCCCTTGAGCAATCCCTGTCCTCTTAATCCTACTTCCTTTCAACCCTATTCCTCTTAACAATTCCTATAACCCTTTTATACGGTATGGATGCTTTGTCCTCATAAAAGGGAGTCCTTGACCTTCTATAATCTTGTCCATGACTCACATTTCTGTCAAAACAAATCAAGATGTCAAAACATATCCATGGTCACTATATCTATATCAAAATCAAAAAGCAGACTGCTCCCTCGAAGGACAGCTGTACTATCATTGCTATAATAAATAGACTGCTCCCTCGAAGGACAGCTATTCAAAAGCCTTTATATTAAACAAAAATCTAGACCACTCCCTCGAAGGATGGCTATGACTAATCTGGCAATAAACAGCATTATTTTAGAAGCTTCCTGCATTGATCAGCTTCACAACCTGACCACTACATCAAAAGACATCTCCGTAGGCTTCCCGCATTGATCAGTCTGCGCCCAAAAAAAAAAAAAAAAAAGTCATGGACTTGACTTATAGTTGTCTTAGGGTCTCCTATAAAAAGGGGCATCCTTATCTTTGCTCTTAAAATGGGTTACCCTTCTTCCTCCTCCTACCACCTGCTTAAGGGACTTCGAGCTCACTTTAATGTCCAAGTGATTCGATTACCGCTCTAACATAACTATGGTCAACGACGTCACGCATGAATGGGGCTCTTGGTTCTCATAACCCCTATTTATGCTATCTTTTTAGTCCTTGTCAATGAAAGAGCAATATGCTTTTCAATTTTTCTACACTTTGGTCACATTCACCTTCATCACTTGTCAATCGACTCAACTCAACTCTCAACTCAAACTATCAACATGACCTAGCCTATTCACCCTAGTTTCTATGGATACCAATACACATGGAAACTATCGACCTGCCACAATTTATGTTCAGCATAAACCAATACTTGCTGAAGCATAAATAAACCTCAATTCATTTTTAGCATACATCCATCACAAATATGGAATATTGCTAGGGATGAAAAACCCCTCAACCAATGTTGCAGAATACACCATTTGGAAAAGGCTACAACATCTTTTTTTCCTCATCATTTCATCCAATCATCGACCAATCTATCAATCATTTTAACCACCTATCTACCACTCGAACGCTTGGTCTAAACTACATTGGTCTGAGGCCCTATCACAGGGGCTATGTAGGCAACACTCAGATGACACGACTGTCTTCTGGGGTTAGCTCGACCATTCTCATTTGTTCATCTCTCTGATGGACAAACCTTCTTTCCTTCTTTTAACCATAATCCTGTCCTTGACCATGACCCATTCAATCCCTCTGACCCTCCCTCCCTTTTAGGGAGAACTACATTGGCCTGAGGCCCTATCACCAGGGCTATGTAGGCAGCACTCGGTTGACATGGGGTCTTCTGGGGTTAGCTCAGCCACATTCTTTCGTCCCTTCCTCCCCTCGACCACCAACCATTGGAGATCATGCCTATCTCTGCTGACCTCGACTACTTCCAAGACATTATTGCCTTGGTTGTTTTTGCATGTATGCTACCTCATGACTGGTTAGCAGAATTGTGCGCAGACCTTTTTTGGACCCTCACAAGTATAGGATCGCAAACCGGTTGATCCACACTACTTGTGGCTTTTTCATGTTTCTAGGAGCACTTCCTGAGCCCGGGATACCTAGAACACGATGACCATTTGGAGCTTCAGCTTAGATTAAGTGACCCGATCAGTAGATGACTAAATGCTGGGGCTCGGTTACTTCGATTTTGGCACTCCTTGACCCTTGACCTGCGACACTTTTGACCTGACCATTTTGTGTAGTGGTATGCACGCAATCATGACTTTTGCAGCATTCACCCTCACCCCTTTTTTCATCCACTCTTTGTCAAATCAACACCCGATTCTCAGTTCCCTTCCCTCGACTCCTGCTTTAAGGGGGAATACCTTATCCTTAATCGGGGTAACCTATCCGTTTCCTATTTTTGTCTTGCAGTTCATTCGAACAACCAACAAGACGAAATCAACCTTATCCCTCACCTGGGGCACTCACTCCTATTTTTGTCTTGAAGTTCGTCAGAACAACCAACAAGACAAAAAGGGGCAAATTTAGACACCGAAATCGTGTCGACTCCCCTGGTCACTCCCCATCTTATTCTTCTTCACCTATTTAACCCTTGACGATCACTTGTTCTACCAACCTTGACCCTGGCAGCATGTAACAATGAGCAGAGAACTAAAAGCTAGACTCTATCCTCATTGTGCATCTGCCGACGACGGTCTTTACCCGGCTGATGTCGCCGACGTCGGTCACTTATCGGCCTACATCGGCAATCCTGCCGACATCGGTCGCCATCCCGTTATCCGTTATCAGTTACCATTCGGTTCCCGATCGGTTTTTTGAAACGGTTATTGAACCGTCTCTCGAAACCGTCCCCGAGCCTTAATCTCTCCCCTCCCCGATCAATAATCAGACTCCCATTTTTCCGACATCTACAGGCTCCCATTTTTTCCAACATCTATAGGCTCTCCAACGTTCAAACTCCAGCATCCATCAACTCCAGCATCCATCAACTCCAGCATCCATCAACTCCAGCGTTCGTTCTTCTAGCACTGCACAAGAACTTCGACTATTGCTTTCATCATGGCGTCTGACAGGTAAGTATCTTCTGTGTTTATTTTCATTTTCTTTCTGATTATTTATTCCCTATTTCTGCCATCCTGAAGCTTTAAACCCCCAGACTCGACCAAAAACCCCGTCCTGACTCTGTCTAAAATCTTGTCCCGACCCTGTCAAGACCTTCTGCAACTTTCCCAGACCTCTGTTCTGAACCTACCCCTACTGACGCCGGTCACTACCCCGACCGACGATGGCACTTTAACCGACGTCGGCACTTTCCCAGACCAACGCTGGCACCACAGAGACCGACGCCGGTGACTGTGCAGAACAGTGCCGCTTATCAGGTATGCATTTTTATTTTCTGTCATTTATTTCTGTCATTTCATCTTTTTATCTACTTTCATCCAATATTACGCTTTTTATCAGTGGGTTGATATTCTTTTAGGGAGTCTTCGTACTTCTGAGATCGGGCGTTCGCCTGACAACCCACCATATCTTTGACTAACATCTTTCTGTGTTTTAGTCTCTTTTTCGCAGGTGTCATTCCTCCACAGCCAAAGAGGAGAATCTTCCAACGTCTGATTTCAGTGCGCTCAACTTTATCAGGTACTTCTAGCCTTAACCATTTTCTTTCAGTTTCTTATTTCTTCTTTGAATATAGAAAGCAATTTTGCATAGAAACAATTGCTTAGCTCAACTTGAGTTACTTGACGAACGCCGTCTTGCTACCCTTAATCATCTCCATGTCTATCAACATCGCATCAAGCGCACCTATGACAAAAGTTTAGGCTCTTGAGCACAGAGCTAAAGCTAGACTCTATTCCCATTGTGCATCTAGATTTTTGAGAGAAAAGTTCAATAAGCTCAGGCTGGGGTAAGGAAAATGAAAGTTGATTGATAAGGCCCCTCCACCGAGTGACGAAATCAGCAATGGATTCATCCTCGAACTGGCCAATAGAATAGAGGTCTGTGATGGAGACCTTCTTGGTGATATTGATGGAAAAATGATCCAGGAAGAGCTGGGCTAGCTGAGTGAACATGAAGATGGAATGGCTAGGAAGAGAGCTGTACCAATCAAGTGCAGCACTTGAGAGAGACATGGGAAACGTGCGTAAGAGCAACGCATCATTGTGGGCGATAAGGTAACAGGCATGTCTGAATGCCCGTAAGTGTTGTTGTGGGTCTTCCTTGTTTTGGAAATGAGAAAACTTAGGAAGTTCCCATTGGCTGGGATATGGTCTGACGGGGACAGAAGGATGGATGGGCTCATTACAGATTTGTTCGTATGAGAGAGTGTTACGTGAGCCAGAAACAGAAGTCTCTAGGTTGGACATTTTATCCATCAGCATCTTGATAATATCTACTGATGGATTGGCGGGTGGAATGCCTCCTAAATTGTAAGGCACTTGAAAGAGGCTGGAAGAGGTGTACGATGTAGTCAGTTGTACCAATAAGGGCGCAACGTACGGATGACTAGTCATAGGGACAGAAGAAGTGACTAAGGATGGTTGGATAAAAGGCATGGCTAGGTTTGATGTTGTCATGGGAGGTTGGCTAGAGGTAACATGGGCTAATTATTATGTAGTGAACATGGGGGACATAGAATTAGTCTTGGGTATGAAGTGGGTTCATTCATTTGAGGAAGTTACTCTTCATCTCAAAGACATGGAGGTTCATTTTGAGGTTGATGGGAAAACACATATTCTTAAGGCAATACGGGGCAGCAGCTTCAAACATATGTTTTTTCATTAGATGGAAATGCCTATACTACATGACATGATAGAGTGTGATGACGAGTGCACATTGGCACCAACACAAGAGAGATATGAGGATGAACTTTGTCTTGAGGTGAGTTCAGTTCAAGATTTAGCACATGTGGTAGAGTCTCAGCTTTCTTTTACAGGTGGGTCACATGTTGATGATGATATACGTATAGGAGATAGAGGTGATGTGATGCCATTGGATGAGAGTGGTGATGGATAGGGCCTGGAGTTTGTGTTGGTTGACAGCACTATAGATTGAGACTTCATTTGGGATCCAGGTGGATTGATTGGTCTATCATTTAGCGATTGCTTGAGGGCAAGCAATTTCAGGAGGGGCAGATTGTCATGTCCCCTTTTTAGTTGACATGTGCAGAGTAGATGATTAGCCTATTATGCGACCCTCGTAGGCTGATGAGATGGATAGAGGGTCTTGATGGAGTTGGGCTTGGCTTTCATTTGGGCTCTTTTGGACATGAATTAAGGGAGATATTAATATTTGATTGATTTAATCAAATATTAATTATTTGGTCCAATTTTAATTAATTATTAATTATTAAGTATTAATTAATTATTAATTACTAATTATTAATTATTAATTATTAATTATTAATTACTAATTATTAATTATTAATTATTAATTATTAATTACTAATTACTAATTATTAATTATTAATTATTAATTATTAATTATTAATTATTAATTATTAATTATTGGGTCTAATTTTAGGATCCTAATTCTAATTTAAGAATTGGTCTAATTTTAAGACCCTAGTTCTAATTTAAGGAAGCCCTAAGTCTAATTTAAGGGAATCTAATTTTAGCAAGCACACTTTTGGAGGGGTATAAGGATATTTCATGGGAGAGAGTTTGTATTCATGATTATTATTGATATTCATTATTGTTAAGAAATTCTTTTGTGAAGATTGGGCCAAGGGTTCCAGGATTTCATTTGCATTGGAGAACGTCAACTCTTCATTGTGTGTGATTCAGAGGTTGTGAGAGATTAGCCGATCTATTGCCAAATTGAGAGATAACTTCATACAAAAGTTATCACATGTGTTTACAAGTTTGAGAGATAACTTCACACAGAAGCTATCACAAGGGTTTACAAGTATTTCATTATTTTTGGGTTTTGATTCAAGAATTATCTAGATATAGATCTTTTGTATTAGGCCACAATTCTATAGATCAGGATCAAGCATACAGGTTGTGCTATATCAGTGGCCGTACGAATTTCGTACAGATCCATGAAAATCCATACACATCAATAGAGACTAACTTTTATTATCCATATGCCAGACTCATGAAAATCCATACGCATCTTTTGTATTAGACCTACTGAGACCGACATTGGTCAACATAACACCGATGTCGGTGAGTTAACGACTATAGATCGACCGATGACGGCAGTATAACTGACATCGGCGACTGTGTTTTTTACATAGCAGGCCGAGACGTACTAGATTTAGATTTCTTTCCCAGTTTGTGGAATATTCAGGCTATTAAGGCCGTACTTTCAATATTCTTTGTATACTTGACAGAGGACCTCTATTGTAAGCTTATGAGCAAATAAATAAGAGTTATATTTTGATTTATTTATCTATTTGAAGATATTTTGCAAAAATTTAGATAAGCAATTCAGAGCTTTTGTTTTGATATTCGAAGGGATATTACATTTTGGTTCATATATATATATATATATATATATATATATATATGGGGTGTAGTGGTTAGGTCCAATGTCTAGTTCTAGTTCTATTCTGGTTCAAATATATAGATGGGCCCCTCCCCCTCCCCCCTCTATATAAACTAAACTCTATGGGATATGGGTTTTTATTCTCTACTGCATCGGATCACCCTATCGAAAGAACTCATTAGATCAGACATCAGATGGATGCCCTGGCATTGAGGTTACTCCATATATCTATCCATATCTATTCTAATCTAATGTAGATGGGCACCTAATCTAATGCAAAAGATTGGTAATCAAGTGCCAATTCTATATATATATACAAAGACTATGACATATAGTGATGATGGGCACTCCACCTCCAAAGAGATATAGGGGGGTGTCCCTTCTCTATCTCTATCTACCATAGTGAATAACTCTAGACTGTGCCCCTATGGTCTATATTAACTAGGATAGATAGAGAGTGGATTCACCCATCTAGTTCTAGGGGGGATATATAGAGTGGGGGTAGACAATATATATTAGAGTTTAGTTTAGATATAGGGCCACCCCTAACCATATAAAGTTGAGTTAGTTTAAATATAGAGGGGCTCCCCATATATATAGAGCAGGGAGCCACAAAAACCCCTATCTTGGCCCCCTATATAGATCTACTCTATATATAGGGAGGGGCAAAGTCTATAGATAGATTCTTCCATTCACTATGGGGGATTGAGTTTAGATATTAAATCTCAATTTAGAATATATATATGGGGTCCAAAAAAATAGACCATGCCAATGAAACTAAACTTTGTACTATGGGGGGGGCATAATATAGATTCACTATTATCAATAGAGATAAAGATAGAGATAGAGGGGGTGGAAAGATAGAGATAGAGTATACCATTCACTATGGGGAATTAGAAGTTTAGAGTTAGTTTATATAGAGGACAAAAAAACTCTATCTTGAGGGAGGAAGGGTATTCGCTATGCTCACCCCCATGGTCTATATTTTTTTGGCATAGTCCATAAATAGAGATAGAGATAGAGTTTCATTGGCATTGGCATCGGCCCCATCTAATCTATAGGGCATTAGCACAATATAGAGTTTCATTGGCACCCCCCATGGTATAGATTTTTTTTGCATCCCCCACCCCATAGATAGATTTAGATGTGCCTTTATATAGATATGGGAGATTAAGTATAGATGGGGCCAGTCCTACTAATATCTAGGGCCCCCACCTAAGTCTAGATAAATAGAGAGGGCAATCCGGTCTACATATAGAGTTGAGTTTAAATAAAGAGGGGCTCTCCATATATATAGAGAGGCCACTGTCTATAGTTGTTTTGGAAACCTTATACAGTTGATTTAATGGGCTCTATATATTGGGGGGCCACCCCAGATAGATCTATATCTCTCCACCCCAGATAGATATATAGGTCTAAGCATAACACCCTTAAATATGGGATAGATATATATTCCTAGGGGGCCACCCCATCTAGATAGACTCCCACCACCCCTATCTATATATGAATCCAATCCCCACCCCATCCCATCCCATCCCATTAGTTAATAGAGTCTAGTCTAGTCTAGTCTAGTCTAGTTTATAAGAGTCTAGTCTATAAGAGTCTAGTCTATAAGAGTCTAGTCTAGTCTATAGGAGTCTAGTCTAGTCTATAAGAGTCTATAAGAGTCTAGTCTAGTCTAGTCTAGTCTAGTCTATATATGGGTGATCAAAAGGGAGTGCTTACACCCCGACCCAACCCCAGAGAGAAAAGAAACTATTGGCCTATAGGCATGGCCCATATATATAGATAGGCCTGGGTAGTGGGCATGGCCCATATAAATAGATAGGCTTGGGGAGTGGGCATGGCCCGTATAGATAGATAGGCCTGGGGAGTGGGTGTGGCCCATATATATAGATAGGGGGTTAATTAGTCTAGTATTTCATGACCAACTACATACTCTATTCTATATGGCCCCATCTTTATTACATAAGCCCTATATATAGATCCAATCCCAACAATATAGAGTTTAATTAAACCTTTCTATGGATATGGAATTAATCTCTGGAAGCAAGCTTCCCTTGAGAGAGAAAGCTTTCTCTTAAGAAGCCCTAGATAGATATATAGGGTATATCTCTTCCCTTGAGAATAAAGATAGGGGAATCTATAGACCAAGCCAAGTTGGCCAATCTATAGATGGGAAGGCAAGATTCCATAGAGATAGAGGGGATGGGGTGCCCATTCCTATATCTAAATCTATAGATGGGGAGGTGAGCTTGGCTGGATATAGAAGAGAGGGGGCATAACTAACTTGATAGGGAAGCAAGGTCCCCTTGGAAAGATTCATAAGATGAATATCATCTTTAGTGGCTTAAAAGAAAAGGGGGAGGGCTATCTATCTAAGGGGATGCCTAGGGGGTTAGCTAGTCTGAAGGGGGAGAAGGAAGGTATTTCCCTCTATGGGGGATTGGTAACAAGTCTAGGGGAAATTATCCATCAGTTGGGGTAAAGGGGAAACATCTAGTGAGTATTTACTGATCATCTAATCCTGGAGTGTATAAGGGAAGACCAATAGGGAATGATTCCAAACAAGGGACCATAAGAGATATAATATATCTATGGGCCCAAAGGACCTCAGTGCCTTGTATCTATATCTATATTGGTGAAGTGATCGGGGTGGTTTCAAGTGAAGTGATAGGCTAAGGGCCATCTGGTCTCAAACAAAGTGATAGGCTTTGGGGCTCACTGATCTAGGAGGGCAAGTGACCACTAGGGAATGATAGGCTTGAGACTAACCTATCTATTCTATGGGGAGAGAAAAAGAATTAATTTTTAACTCTATCTAGGGGGCCCACAGGCTGGCCCATATAGATATCTAGGGGGTTAAGTCTGTATGCCAGATGTTGGGGTTGGGTTGATCCTTCTTGTGTGGGGTCTATTGCTCTCACTATAGATAGATCCAATCCCCAAGTCTATAGTTTAATTGGCACCCCCACCCCTACCCCCATGGTCTATAGATATAGATAGAGATAGAGATAGAGATAGAGTCTTGGGGCATTGGCATTGGCACAAGATAGAGTTTTTTTGGCCCCCTCCCTATAGATCTTAGCCCCTCTATCTATATATTATATGGCCTCTATATATATATGAGAGTCCCTATCTAAACAGAGGGGGACCCTAAGCCATGCCATAGAAGTTGAGTTCCCTATATATATAGATGGCCTCTATATATATATGGGAGTTGAGTTTAATGGGGATTAGAGATTATAGATTTAGATTGATTAAGATTAGTCCCAAGAGATGGCCCTCAGCCTCCTCAACATGAATCTAGAATCTCTATCAAATCTATGGAACTATATGTATAACTAGAAATCCATTGGGCATTGGGTTCTATTCCTATATGGGGTCTATATGGATGGGTCACCGACTACTATTAATCTATGGGTCATTGCCCAAATGAATTAGATATAGCTAGGGGAGTATCTGGCTGGGGGAGGAGCCCTATCTATTGATCAATTTACACTCACTCCGTCAAGGTCAAGGATTGACCAGGTGACTTCAATCCATATATAGGCCTTTGATCCCTGGCAGGCATTAGAATATATGTTTGATTGACCCTATATAGAGCCATATCTATCTATCTATCTATCTATATATTCTATAGAATCTAGATGGATATATAGGGGCACCCTCATCTATATATCTTAGGGCCCATGGTCCCCTCATATTCCCATCTATATAGAGAGGGGGATAGATGCTAGTGGGGTTGGTATATAGAGAGGGCCCCCCCTCATATTAGACAATCACCAAGGATTTAGACTACCATTAGGGATTTAGATAACCACTAAAGATTCATATGAGGACTAAAGATAGACAACTACAAGATTTCTATTTAGAAAATGATGGAAGGCTTCAACTAATGACTAAATCTTCCAATAACGATGGATGGTCAAGCCCTATATATCTATATGGCTTATAGTCAAGCAAGGGAGGGTCGAGGGCCCTATAGAATAGATCCACCCCCTATAGATTTATCTACTAGAGTTGAGTTTAGAGTTTAGATAGAGGGGGGAAGGCCACCCCCAACTATCTATCACTCTAATATAATCCCATCCCATCCCATCCCATCCCATATATATAGAGAGGGAGAAGGAGAGGGAGAGGGGGGCCTTAGCCTCCCCTCCCCATCTATATCAATAGGGGTCGGCCATATCACTATCTAACTTTCTATGGGGTGGGGGGACAATATTTAGATAGTAGCCCTTGACCTCCCAACTCTATCTAGGATATAAAGTAGAGATGGGGCCAAGTCTATAGTTTTATTGGCACCCCCCTATATATAGATGATAAATAAGATATAGATAGGGCCCAGTCTATAGTTTCATTAGTACCTCCCACCTATATATAGATGATATAGTGGTTAATTGCCCCATATATATATATATATATATATATATATATATATAAGTTAGTTAATCTAGATGAACTATGGAGATGATAGTGGATCTAAAAATAGAGATGCCATATAGATATCTAGGTGGTACAAGGGGGCCCCTCTATTTAGATCTATGGGCCAGCCCCCTATATATAGTATCTATATGGCACAGAGTAGTTCTATCTATCTATCATGTCATATCAGGTATATAATCAATCAATCAAAACTATTAGTTATAGACATAATATGACTTATGATGTGATATGATGATGGTTGGCTAATTTATTCTTGGTATATGGATAGATGGTTGTGAGGGCTTGCTTGACATAGCTATCTTGTGCCCCTAGCCTAGCCTAGCCTAGCCTAGCCCTATATAGAATAGAACTAGATATAGCCCCCCATTTTTTCTATCTATGGGAAACTAGATATGGCTAGGCACCCATATGTATAGAATAGATAGGCATCAGACTTAACTCTCAACTCTCAACTCTCAACTCTCAACTCTCTATATGAGGTGGGGGAGGTGCCAAAGAAACTCTATATATCCAACTCTCAACTCTCTAGTTTTATATATCTATAGGGCCAAAGAAACTCCCATCTATATATATAGATAGAGGGGCCAAAGAAACTCCCATATATATAGAAACTCTATATATCCAAAAAAAACTCCTATATACATAGAGTGGGGGGGCACCCAAAATATATGAGATCTATATTGCCAATGGGAGGGGAGTTTATATATCTATATCTATCTAGAGGTAGTAAGGCTTCAGTGAGCCTAATCCATGATCCTAGCCTCTAGCCTTTAGTGACCTATAGATAGATGGGGTGGTACGGTTATAGTAATGAGCCTCAATCTAGGTTGAGCTAGTCACTGATCCTAGCCTAATCACCAACCAACTCTATAGTAGGCACCTAAGATAGGTAAGGCATCAACGAAGTGGATCTTATCTCTTCTCTCTCACCCTATGGAGATAAAATAGATGGAAACTAGTCGAGTCAATGCATTCATCTCGAGAGAGGGAGCCACCTTAGCCCTATAACTCTATGGGCCCATCTCCCTATAGAATAATGTTGATCAAGCCAATATACCTATCGAGAAGAGGGCGAGGGCCCCCTATATATATATATATATATATATATAGGGGGCCCTCGCCCTCTTCTCGATAGGTATATTGGCTTGATCAACATTATTCTATAGGGAGATGGGCCCATAGAGTTATAGGGCTAAGGTGGCTCCCTCTCTCGAGATGAATGCATTGACTCGACTAGTTTCCATATATATATATATATATATAGAACCCACTCCCCCTATATAGAGAATGATATGGATCCATCTAACTAAACTAACAACCTACCTTCCCCCTCCCTCCCCTTTATATCCCATATATAGATAGAAGGCCTTCTATGGAGATGAACTAGGTACAACTCTAGATTCATTCCCCTATCTAAATCTATATATGGGGCATATCAGATTGGTGCCCCCTCCTCCCCTTCATAGGTTTGTTTAGTATGATCAGAGATGAGATGATGCCCCATCTAGTTTATAGAACTAAACTAGTCTATGGGATAGACTAACTAGTAACGTTCTAACTACCTAACTAACTAGTAGATTCCCTTATCTCAATCTAATCTATATATAGGGGGGTGCCAAAGAAACTCTATATTGTCCCTCCCCTCTATAGTAGAGTATAGAGATGGTATGGCCCCTCCCCTCTATCTATATGGGATATAGGCCAACCGACTGGATCTATCCATGAATGGAATGAATGGCCTTCTCTTCTCTATAGATTAGTGAGTCACTCATGTGACATATATAGTCAGTCCCATCCCATATATCTATCTATCTATCTATCTAGATAGATAGATAGATAGATAGAGATGGTATGGCCCCCCTCTCTAATCTTTAGAGAGAACTACCCCCTCCCCTCTATAGATAGATATGGTATGGCCAATGAAACTCTATATCTATATCACTATCTATATCTATAGAGTGGTCCCCTCTCTTTATATATAGAGTTAGATTTAGAGGGGGCCCTCTATATAAACTAAACTAAACTAAACTCTATATGGGATGGGAGTCTAGATTTTATATAGAGGGCCCCCTCTAACTTGAGACATATATATAGAGCGGGCCCCCCAACCCTATCTATCTGGGTTTCTTTACCCCCCTCTATATAGATGGGGAGTTTATTTGGCCCTCTATATAAACTAAACTAAACTAAACTAAAATAAAATAAAATAAACTCTAACTCCCCATATATAGAGAGAGGGGGAGGGGCTCTCTGTAGATGGCCCCCCCATCACTATCTATCTAGGGGCCCCCTCATCTATAGAGAAAGATATCTGAGGTTTCCCTATATATCTATCCATGAGATAGAGTTTCATTTAGATATTATTTTCTACACTCACCCAATTTTATTAATCCCTCATCCCCCTGACTGCAACTGCAGTCAGCCAATCACCCCCCATAAATAGATAGATTAGATTGAGTAGGATAGGGCATTCCCCCCTCTCTATATAGAGTCTATCCCATTTAATCCACTTTATAGGGTTGCCCCCCCTAAGATAGAGTTTCTTTGGCCCTCCCCCCTCCCCCACCTCTATATAAACTAGATTAATTTGATTGATTAACTCTATATAGTTGGCCCCCTCTCTATATAATAGTGGGGAACATATAGAGAGATCCTTTTGGCCTCTATAACTATGTATAGGGATCTATAGAGAGCTATGCCCATGATAGTAGCCTATAGATAATCTAAGGACATTGCCATATCTATATAGATAAGGTGCTGATTATCACAACTCAATTTGGCCAAACCTATTTCTATAGATAGGGCCCTCTAGATATATAAGCAGTGTTCTCCCCTCTCCCATTGGACCCTCCCCAGATAGATCCCCAATCTCCTGCTGAATCCGACTAAGACTAGGGACCAAGATCAATCATCATCCCCCCTCTCTACATAGATAGAACTTTGGTTACTTCGGTTCCTATCCTATATTACATACATAATATATACTCCATTCTCTCTTTGGTATACCAATGCATCCATCCAACTTGGCATCCATCCAAATCACTCAATATATAGCCAGGTCTAAGTTGAAATTGAAGTGTTGACTATAGATTCTAGATAATAGATTAGCATAGCTTAGTCTAGCCAAACCTCCCCATATATATAGGGGGCATCATCAAATTTAAGTGGGTGGGGATTGTATATAGATAGGGGTCATAAGGGAAAGGTCAAACAAGGCTAGAATCCCACCCCTCTCTCCATATAGATGAGTTGAGTTAGGACCTTCTATTAATACAATAGCTAATAGAATGTTACCCCATGAGCCCCTCCCCTCTATATAAAGAGGAGATAGGAGAGAGGAGATAGGAGATGTGAGATAGGTAGGACATTTGGGCATGAGCTAGTGAGGTTAAGGCATAACTATCATCCTAGTTATCCCATGAGCTACTGAGGTTAGGGTGGAGGAACTCCCCCATTTATATAGATATAGATAGAGGGCCTAATCGATCTTGAGTCTAACTGATCCAATCTATATCTAGATATCTATCTAGCCCATCTATATATAGGGGGAGGTTGAGGCCCCTATTTATTGGCCTGATGGCCTCCACTATAGAGCTAAGAGCTAGGGGAGGAGGCTGAGGGATATTGTACTCTAGATAGGTAGGCCAAGCCCTCACCCTCTAAATAGATAAGTCTTAAAAGACCCTATAGAATAGAGAGAGGGGGGTTATGTCTCAATAGACTTGACCCCATAGAATAGAGAGAGAGGGGTTATTCCATCTATATATGGGAGTCCTAGATAAACCTTATATAGAGAGGGGGGCTATGAGATATATAGATAGATATATCTATCTATCTATTTATATGGGAGTCCCAGATAGATATAGGGGGCTCAAGATAAGAGTCCTAGATAGATATAGGGGGCTATCCTCAAGAGTTTATCCTATTCGCTATGCCCCCTCTATATATATGGGATAAGAGTCTATAATATTTGTTACTCCATCTATATATATGGGATAAGAGTCTATAATATTTGCTACTCCATATATATATATATGGGAGTCTATAATATTCTCTACACTCAAGATAACTAAAATTTACCTAACTCCATTCTAATCCCATCCCATCCCATCTCATCCCATCTATATAGAGAGGGGAGAGGGCCACCATAGAAATAGAAGTTTAATGGGCTAGATTAGATATTTGGGGAGAGGGGAGAGGGTCACCATAGAAGTTGAATAGGATAGATATTTGGGGAGAGGGGGTCCACCCTATAGATAGATAGGCCCCACTCTCTATATAGATGAGATAGATAGGGCTTGGACCCTAGCCCTATATATCTATTCTATCTAGGTTAGATCAAATATAGATCTATCTAGTCCCCTAAGATATATCTAACCCCCTACCCCTCCCCCTCCCCCTCTAGATAGATAGATATTCTATGGGATACATAGGGCTTGGGGGGGGCTCCCCCCTCTCTATATAAATGAGGATCTGATATAATCTATATTGGGAGGGGCTAGATATATATATATATATATATATATAGGGTGGGGAGTTGGCCCTATCTCTATTCGGGATCATGGGTTGAAGTTGGTTGAGTGACTTAGCCAACCACCAACCCAAACATTTAATCTAATCACCTCACTAATTAGAGGAATCTCCTTCCCTAAACTCTATATATAAACTCAAAATCTATATAAAATTATAATAAAAACTTCAGGACTATCACCACTTGGCTCTTGGCATAGAACTCCACTCACTATCATCAACATGGAACTAGGAGTGCCAAACTGTAAGAAATAGAAATGTAGAATCAGGGAATCCATCATGGAATCGGATATGAATCACCACTTAGTATCCCAATCTATCTCAGCTTAGCACTTAGTCCCCTTCCCATTGTTTCAATCACCCTATAGATCTAGATAGTGGCCATCTCACAAATTTTGGCTTAGATTCTTACTATTACTTATGAGTACATTAGAGTAATATGATTGATTAAATTGATGGGTTCACTATCGTCATGCCAATGTTGAGACCCTATCTCCCAAGATATATAGATGGGGGTGGGGAATGAACCAATCTTAAACTAGAGGTGAGAAGAGAATAAGAGATTGATCATTGATTGGAGCTGATCTCACCTCACAAAAGTGGATCTATTCTGGCATTATATAGATAGGGCTCAAGCTCCTATAGGGTTGCCTAACCCAAGCTTTCCTATCATTCTATTATATAGATATGGGCCCACCCCCATATATATATATAGATAGCGTAGTTAATATTTAATAGATATGCATATAAAATATTTAATAGATATGTGTAGAGAATATTTAATAGATACACTCACCAGTAGGGACTTTATTTATCTATGGTTCTAAAATGAGTGGAGTAAGGCTAGTAAGAAAAGATAAGATGGATGGTTTATTTCTCCTCTCCCCCTCTCTCTATTCTAGATGCTCCCCAACCATAGCCCATCTATATAAAGAAGGGGGGAGCCCTATCTATTCTCAAGATGGTTGGTGTCATCACTCAGAGGATCCCTATTTCTAGAGTTGTCCATGATATGATGATCCCACCTTCAAAGGAAGGAGTCCTATGTTAGTCTTCAGTTTTAGCTTGGTCTTTGATATAGATATATAGGCACCCAATTCTAGTCTAGTCTGGTCTAGTCAAACCCATCCTTAAATCAAAGAGGGTGTTTTATCTAGATGAGAATATGTCATATCCCCCCTGTTCTTTACACATGCATGAATGAATGAACACTGAGGGGATATTAAGGCCCTTAGATTAATTAGGAAGGAAACTTATTTGAACCTTGCTGGACACTTCGGATGTGTAGTAGTAGGCACTTCTCAAGCCCCTTCCCAGTTGGTACTATGGGCCTTCTACCATCCATTAAGAGCCATCCAATGAGTGGGCACCCCATCTAAATAGATATGATCCCATTTGAATCATTGGAAATAAATACAAACCATGATACACCCTATGTCACTCTATCAATCAATGGCCCAGCTATATATCTAGTTGGGTAGGGGTGAGCAATAGTCTATATAGTTTAATTTGCGCTTAAGTGATAGGTCTTATCTATACATAGGGGAGTGAGAGATAGTATATATAGGGCACTTAAATGATAGGCCCTATCTATACAAAAGGGAGGGAGAAGGACTCATTCAATAGGATGAGGAGGGGAGAGGGCCCCTATATATATCTAGGGGTCCCTAAGTTCTTAATTTGGTTTGGCCAAAACTAGGCCCAAAAAGTGTGGCCATGGGTTACTTGGTCTGAATGATGGCACAACACTCTTTTCCCCACACCCATTCCAAATGTGTTTCTTTCACCATTCATTGGTGAATATCCATCTATATGGCTTTCCTCTTATTCATCAATTTTAGATGGAATTCATCATTATTCCCCAAAAGGAAAAGTCTCACATTGAGATGTCGATTCATTCCCCATCCCCAAGAAGATGGGTAATCCCTCTATCCATCCCTCTTTGACTTGACCTATCACATACATCAATTGAGGTTGACTATCTAGAGTATGCACTTGATCAGTGTAGCCTCGATGTTGAGGACTCTAGTCTAGTCCCCCAATCCCCCAACCATATAAAACTCACTCGATCAATGTGGTGACTCCCTATTCTATAGTCTAGTACTTAACTTCCACTAGTGGAGTAGATAGTATCTAGTCTAGTCCATTCATGCCCCCTAATCCCCTCTAGATAAATGGGGTAGGTGGTGGTCACCTATCTATATGGCTGATGGATGATTAAGCTGGTCAACATGTGTCATGCTAGTAACTAACAGGGAGTATCTTGATATATGATCATGCACTGTAACTAGGAATCTTATCACACCTAGGGCCAAATTCAATTCACCAAACCCAATTTCATCTCATGTAGTGTCTCATGGAATTACAGATGGATATGGTTGGTTCATGATCTATTATATGTAAGATATATCAATTGATCCCACCTGATTCACTAGATTAGATATGTCAGGTTGGTTGATCCCACCCAATTCACTATCATAACTTCTAGTAAGCTATGTGTCTGGTCCACGGAAGTAGAACTACCACTCCAAGTAACCTTTTAGCCACCCAATAACCTATAACATTGGTCACTACTCCCATCAAGGTTGGTAAGTGAGCCCCATAACTCAGAGTGGCAGAGGATGAATAGAATTTGCTATGAAAGCTGGTTAACAAGAGTATTCATGCATATGAAGACATAGTGATGGAAGATGTAATAGCTAAAATAGGATTCATCTTGGATGAAGTGCCTAGATCCGCTATATATTTGACATGGGTTCACCATAATGTTAGGACTATGGTGGATGAACCTATCATCATTAGTACATGGATGAAGATACCAATTAGTAGTGATTGAATTCCTCCTATGGTTCCACATGAAAAACTGGTATGAATATAATTCACATGTCTAACTAGACTATGAGCTAAAGGTATCTTGACTTTCATCTGGGCTATGGTGGCTAGTGATCTTAGGATCATGAGAGCAATGCTATGGGGCAAGAAGATTTTCTATGATGTAGTTCCATAGAAACTATGGATAGAAACACGTAACATATTCATAGGAATAGAAATTTTGGGTGTGATAGAGAAGAATGTTGCAACTAGGGTGGGTGAACCCTCATGGATATCAGGTGCCCACATATAAAGGGTCAAGAGAGATATGGAGTCCAAGGGGGTGTCACTACCTTCTCTTCTATGTCTTGAATTCATTCAATTCACAAAAGTGCTACATGAGGGAGAATGAGGACTATAGATAGTCATCATCTATGAGAAAAGTGCTCCTTGGATCGAATGTGAAAGTTTTTCCCATCATATGGCTCTAGTTTTCTACTCTCAACTTGGATTAGATATCCAAAAGTGCCAGGTCTACTTTTTTTCCACTCATGGATCTGTAGTAGATTCCTACTCTCAGTATGGTTAGACCCCTTTCCATTATTTCTAATGCTATCCTAGGATGGAAAGAGTGGGGATTCTTCCCTATTGCAAAGAGAAAGAAAGCTCATGGCACTATCGCTCATTACAACCCCCCCTCCCCCCTCTATATAGAATATCTATCCCTATCCATATTCCTATATCTATCCCTATCCCTATCTAAATAGAGGAGGGCAACAGCCCTATCTTATCTATTTATGGCACTCGACTCATAGGTTAAGCCTAGATAGTTGCCCCCCTCTACCAATGCTAATGCTAATCCTAATGCCAATGTTTAGATAGGGATAGGGATTAGATTTATAGGGGAGGGCCCCTCAAGCCCTATATATCTATTCTATTTAGGCCTATCTAATCTATCTATGGTAGATCTAGATCTATTTAGGGGGGCCCTTAGATAGGTATAACCCCCTCCCCCTCTATATTGATATTGATATTGATATGGGATAGATAGGGCTGGGGGGGCACTCTCTATATATAGAGTCTAGCCCATTCAATCCACTTTATAGGGTTGGTTGTGGCCCCAAATATCTAGCCCATTAAATCTATAGGGTGGTAAAATGCTATCTATTTGGGTTAGATTAGATCTATATAGGGGGAGGGGGGCCCAAGATAGGGTTTTTTTGGCCCTCTATATAAACTAAACTAACTCTATCTAACTCTAATCTATAGAGAGAGGGGGGCCACCCCCAACTATATAGAGTTTTTTTGGTAACCCCCCAACCCCAAATATTTAATCTAGCCCATTCAATCCCATATATCTATATAGAGTCACTTCACTTAACATGGTTGGGGGTTGCAAAAAAACTCTATATAGTTTCCCCCTTCCCCCTTCTATATAGATTGATTAACTCTATCCCATATATAGAGAGAGGGGGGATACTGTCTATAGTTTTTCTGGCAATCCCCAACCATATAAAGTGCCTCTCTATCTATATAGATGGGGAGTTTAATGGGCTCTATCTCTATTTATTGGGGGTGGACCCCCTCTCTCTATAGATTAGGGTTAGATAGAGTTAGAGGGGCCCCCTCTCTATATATATGTCTCGAGTTAGTTGAGGGGCCCTCCCCCCTCTATATAAACTAAACTTAACTAAACTAAACTAAACTAAACTAAACTAAACCTATATAAACTAAACTAAACTAAACTAAACCTATACAAACTAAACTAAACTAAACTAAACTAAAAGTTTCCAAACTAAACTAAATTAAACTCTCTATGGCCTCCCCCCAAGCCCTATCTATCTAGGGCCTATCTATAGGGTGTCCCCCATCTCCCCTCTCCCCAAATATCTATCCCATTCAACTTCTATGGTGGCCCTCTCCCTTCTCTATATAGATGGGATGGGATGGAGTTAGATAGAGTTTAGTTTAGTTTATATAGAGGGGGGCAGGGGAGAAGGGCCCAAGATAGGGTTTCTTTGGACTTGCCCTCTATATAAACTAAACTAAACTCTATATGGGATTTCCATTTATATATTAGTTTCTATGGGACCCCCCCCCCCCCACACACACATAGATGGCAGTTTAGATATAAAGGGGAGGGGCTCCCCATAGACATAGTTAGAGAGAGGGGGCCAAAAGAACTAGATATTTGGCCACCCCCAACCCCTCTCTATATATATGGGGATTGAGTTGAGTTTCCTATCTATAGAGAGGGGAGAGGGAGAGGTGCTTCCCATATATAGAGAAAGGTGGGGGGGAAGTTTCATAGATAGGGGCCCTCAGCTATATTGATAGTCGGGGGCTAGTCTAGAGTTCTCTATATAAGATATATAGGGGGTGCCAATGAAACTATAGACTGGGCCACCCCTACCCCATATATATATCCCCCTAGAACTATATGGGTGAAGATTATTCTCCCCTCTATATAGAGAGTCGGGGGCCAGTCTAGAGTTCTCTATATAAGATATATAGGGAGTACCAATGAAACTATAGACTGGGTCACCCTGTCTATAGTGGATAGATATATGGGGCATCCCCACCCCCATATAGATATCTTATATCTTATCCCTAGACATACATACATACATATATATAATACTAATCTCTTATTGGTCTATTGGGCTAGCTCCAGCTATATAGAGTCCCCCTTAGGGGGGTGAGCGATAGATCTATATAATATATCCCATATATAGAAAGGACCCACCCATAATTGATAGATGGTATTAGGGTCCAATCCCCTCTCTATAGGGTAGATAGGGCCCCACCCCTATATATCTATTTGGGCCTCCCTCGATGGCATACTCTATTGAGAAATTAGACAACGGTATCAATTTTATAGACTTTAGACTAGGCACTCAATCGACCCCTATCTCTATCTAGCATGCATTTCTCCTATCTATATGGTGACCCCCTATCTATATTTGGGGCATCTATAGTCAGTAGTCGGCACTCCCCCACCCCTATATACATAGGCTGATGAGAGAGAATTCTATACATAGGGGACCACCCACATCTCATGTCTATCTATCCTATTCCTATCCCTGTCCCTCTCTAGATAGATGGGATGGGCAGATAGATGGGGCCAAAAATAACTCTCTATAGGACCAACTCAAATTAAAGGAGGGGGAGGGAGGGCCCCTATCTATGAAAACCCCCACTCTATCTATATGGCAATAGCCTATATATCTATCTGGGGGGAACAAAGTGCTAGTTACTGGTATTAAAGGTCCTCAAACTTCCAACTAGGGTTTTCTTCTAGAGAATATAGTTGTTCACCATTAGATCTCATTGATACAACCCCCTATGGTTTCCATTATTGGGATATCCTTTTTCCCATTATTCTTAGAGAGTTGATAGGTGTGTTGGGTGAATATTTTGTCATCAACTAGCTGACGGCAAAATGGTTATATTAACCATAGCATAAGGAGATTTATACAGAAAAATGGATGTGGTGACTACAGCCAAAATGAGACAAATCTCTCTTCTCAGCAAGGGGAGGTTCCCTATAACTATAGAATACTAATATAAGCTAAAAATAAACATAGGGGTAAAATCATACCATCCATCTCTCTTTTTTCAAAGATGATGTTCACAAAATAGAGGAGAATTAAGGTGTAATTACTAAATGCACTTCTCCTTTTTTAGAAATAATATTCAACAAATAGTAGGAATTCTTCTTGGGTAGTAATTGTAACCACAAGAAACCCATGAAAGCATAAAGTTTTTCATTGCTTTTCCCACTGATTTAAGACAAGGAAACTGTAGAATGAAGTGTAGCCCAAAGTCTCCACCTAAAACTATAGTAGAGTGAAAGATTATGAAGTATAAGGAGAGCTAAAAGTCTCTTCAATATCCTTTACATAAAACACAGACTGAAGACAATTATGGTAGCACAAAGTCTCCCACAGTTGGCTTCAAGACATCTTCTAGACTATTTCCACTTGTTTTACCTATTTAATTAAATAGACAAGACTGTATTTAGGAAAAAGACATAAGAATGATTTCTTAGATAACACAAGCTATTTCAACACAAAGTCTGAAAGGTCACTTGATTTCTCATTCACTTAATAAAATATGATTAACAATCTTAGATCAAAGTCATAGGATTGCCTTTCAATTTCGGTAGAGCTTCACTTCTAATAATAGAGAGATCTTCCCTCTAAAAAATGATAAATTATAATATATAGCATCCAAAGAAAGACTTGGGCACTTGTTTTCATGAAATAGCCCATGCTGCATTAAATATTCTATGAAAGGGCCATGCTGGAATAGGTTATTAGCCTTAACTTTGTCATTCTAAATCATCTCAAATGTCTTTTTCTAGGCATGGGTACACAATTGTCCATTCACCTTTACTTAATGAAGAAAAATAGGCTGCACTATTGAATGTTTATGTTCTTTGAGGTCCACTTGGTGGACTATTCCACCTACTAGAAAAACTCTTCTACATATATTTATAGATTTTCTATAGTTTTTCCCTCTTTCCTTGCTAAATTTTGTCTCTTCCTGGTGATCTGAGCTCTCAGGGCTATCTTCTTGCTTTTTGTTGGCACCTTCGGCTCCTTTCTTGGCTAGTCACTAAGTTTTTTCTCATGTCTTTTGAAAATCAACAATTATTCCATTACCCTGAATTTGACATCTATAGGGACATCATCGGTCACTTGAACCTCTTTAAACCTTGAACCTTAAACTCTTTTGGTTCAATGTTTTAACGGTTCAAGTTTAATGGTTCAACGATTCAATGTTTTGTAAAGGGCCACATTCACTTAGTTTTCCTTTTTGTGCTTGAGACATTGTTGAACCAATTATTTGAACCATTTGGTTGAACATTTTTCTATAATCTTCCACTTCATCTATTTGCTTGAAGCTTCCACTCAAACTTTAAACTTTGAACCCTTCAAACTCATTGAACCTGTTGAACCTTTAAACCTTTGAACCTTTAAAAGTTTAATGGTTCAATGGTTTAACAGTTCATTCTAACTCTTTAAATCCATTGAAGCTTCAAACTCTTTGAATCCTTTTATTCTTTGAGCCTGTTGAACTCATTGAACCTTTGAACCTTTTGGAATTGGGGTTCAATGGTTTAATGGTTCATTCCAATTCTTTAAACCCCATTGTTAAGTCTTTTGATTGAACCTTGGCATTGAACCATCCTCAAAACACTTAGGAAATGCCTCAAGTGTTTTTAACTTCCCTTTGAAAAAGCCCACCTATTGAACCTATGATTTCCTTAGCTAAAAAGGCTTGATTATTTGAAAAACACAACTTCTTAGAACATTTTGAAAGAAAGAGACTATTTTGGTCTACAAGACCAAAAATGGTCGACATGTTGTCTACAAAAATAAGTGACAAATTCTAGGAACAACAGCTGGCTCTAATTGGGGAACTTCCATTGATTGAAATTTTGAAACAATCAAAAGGAGAAAAATCTAGAATCTTAGTGCCTTTATCTATGCCATTGAGCTATGGAGTCATGCCACTCAAAAAGAAAGGCACCAAAAACAAATGAACAACACAAAACAAAGAAAGAATATACATATGTATAACTAGACTTATCTAATACTTCAAGGATTGAAGAGCTTTAGATGCTACCCACTGTGAGGTAGTGAAAATGGTGTTCCATCTTGATATTTCAATAAGAAGATATTTTCACCATTTAATCAATGAATGGAAAATGGGCCTCTTCATAAGGAATCTAATTTTCCATGCATTCCTTTTAGTTCTCTCCTCTTATCCCACAACAAGACTTGATCTCTAATTCAAAAATCATGAATCCTCACTTTATGGCTGAAGAGTCTCTTTTCTAGACCTTTATGTGTAGTAATACGATCCACCACCATAGTTTTTTTCTCATTTAATTTAGTCAAGCACATGATCCTCTTGTTGATGGAACTTTTAAAAGTTGAATCTTCTACTGCATTTGCCAACTTCAATGCTAGTAATTTCAAGGTGATTGGTATCTCTGCATTTAAACATATATAAGTTGGAATGGAGACATACCTATCACCCTTTTAGGTGTGATCCTATCTAGACATAAGGCATCAAGTAATGCTTTATGCTAGGTTCTCTGATTGTTATCTACCAGCTTCCTAATAATGGTCACCAGGTTCTTGTTTCTTGATTCTACTTAACCATTTCCTTGTGGATAATAGTCAAAAGAGTGAGAGAGGATAATCCCATAATAGTAGCAGAACTGGGTAACCTCATGAGAAGAGAAATAGGTTGCATTTTCTATTATAATCTTGGTTGGTACTTTAAACCCATAAATAATATTTTCCTTGAGGAAATTACATACCACTTTTGAAGTAGCATGCTTGACTAAAATGTCTTCCACCCACTTGGTAAAGTAGTCTATGGCTATGAGAACATAGTCATGTCTAGTACTTGAGGATGGATTTACAATGCCAATGAAATCAATTCCCCATTGTTGAAAAGGCTCTTTAATTACCACAGGCTTGAGAGGTAGCATGGCCAACTTGGGTTTCCCAATGAATTGTTGACATAGTTCACATCTACGCACCCAAGTGTATGAATCTCAAAATAGAGTAGGCCAATAGTACCTATCTTGTAGAATCTTATGGGTAGTCATGGGTGAAAAAAAATGTCCTCCGTAAATCAAATTGTGGAAGGACTCCAAAAATTTTCTCTGTTGTACTTTATCCACACAGTGAAGGAATACCTCATCAAGGTTCCTCTTGTACAAACTATTGTCCCACAAGACAAAGTTGGCAGATTTCAACTTAATAGTCCTCTTTTCTTTATGAGATAGGTGAGTAGGACACTTACCATAGGTAAGGAAATGAGCAATATTTGAATACCACTCATTCATAGTGGTGACAAAGAGAACTTTAGGCATGCTTTCAACCTCTGTTTCTTCATGCCCTACTTCTTCTGGTATGTTATCAATAATTAATTAGTAGAGACCTCTTCCCTACACAAGCTTCATATGTTTGATAACAAGATCAAACTCCTAGATTTTAAAAATATAATTAGCCCTTTTAGTTCTAAACTCTTATTGAGCCAGAATGGACTTTACTATTGTATTAGGAACCAGAGTAACAGTGTGTGAGTTCAGGATGTAAAAATGGAAGTGTTTTGTCACCTTTACCATAGCATAAGCATGATTCTCCATGTTTGAATACTTTAGCTCATGGGATTTGAGAGGACAACTCATGAAATATATAGGGGACTCCACACCTTCTTTGTTCTATTAAACTAAAATGGCTAAAAGTGTGTGTTTATAAGCATAGCCTTATATCACAAAGTCTTTGGTGTAATCAAGACAAACTACGATTGGGGCATGGGTGATAACTTCCTTGATATTTTGAAATGCTGACTTGCCTTCTTCAGTCCAATTGAAATTAGCTTTACCCTTCATCATATTGATAATGTGGTGAGTCTTCTCTATGAATTCAAGAATGAACCTCTGTAGAAAATTTATCTTTCCAAAGAAAGAATGAACTGTAGTCTTGCTGGCAAGAAGAGCAAGCTCTTGGATGGATTTAACTCTTTTTAGGTTGATCTTTATGCCTTCTTAGGATACAGTGTGACCAAGAAGTTTACCTTTTATAACCCCAAAAAGTAATTTCTTAAGATTAAGAGAAATACTATTTTGTCGACATCGCTCCAGAACTTGTTGTAGATGATGCACATGATCAAGACAATGTTTAGAAAAACTATCAAGTCATCAAGATATACCACAATGAACTTCCCCATTTCATTTTTGAAGGCAAGATCCATCACTCTCTAAAAGGTGGTGCCAGTATTAATCAACCCAAAAGGTATTCTATGATATGTAAAGGTGCCCCAAGGTGTAGTGAAAGTGGTCTTATGTTGGTCTACTTCACCAACTTCCACTTGATTATATCCCAAAAAACCATCTAACATTGATAACATCTCTGTGCCAGCCACTGTTTGCAGTAGCTGATCCATGATGGGCAGAGGATAGTTGTCTTTTAAAGATGACTGATTTAGATTTCTAAAATCAACACACAAGTGAACTTTTCCATTCTTCTTTCTCACAGGGACTATGTTTTCAATCTAGGTGTAATGATGGATTTGAAAAATAATTCTTGCATTCAAAATTTTATATATCTCAAAAAGAATAGTGCCTAATATCTTAGGGTTATACTACCTTTATTTTTGCATGTGAGGCAATGACCCAATCTTGAGAGGAATTTCATGCTAAATTTCTTCAAGCCTGAGAGATTTTAGATCATCATAAGAGTATGCCAAAACATCAATGTAATGGCGAAGTAGGGTAATGAATTTGAGTTTTTCATCAGGAGTGAAACAATTCTCAATGTTGACCATTTTGGGATTAGCTTCTATACTTAAATTTATTTGATCAAAATCCTTGGAGGTTTTTGAGTCCATTTGTGGCTTCTTAATAAACCTATGATGCTTATCGAATAGCTTCTCAAGAGAAACTAATCCTTTGAGAATTTTATTCCCTTTGAGCTGAAGGAACTTTTTACCAATTTTTAGATTTGTTTCAGGAGTTGATTCTCACGGTGGAGATTTTTTGCCTTCAAAATGAAGCTTCTCAAATCTATCCATCTATTCTAAAAAATAATGACTTTGTTGTCACCATTAAATACCTATCAATGGTCAGAATTATCTGGTACACTTATTTGAAAGACCAACTCAATAGTGTACTTGTGCTCTTTGAAATCTTAGTGAAGAACCATGAGAGTTGTAGAGACAGCCAAGGAATCTGCTTGATTGTTGAATTCTCTAGGCATAGTAGAAATAATGAAAGCATAAAAACTTTCAAGACAATCCCACACTAAATTGTGATAACGTCACAATCTTTCATTCTTGGTTTGATACAAATTTCTCACCTAAAAAACCACCAGCTCAGCATCTCCCTGGGTGTGAAGAAGTTTGACACCTTTAACTTGAGCAGCATTTAATCTAAGTAGCAAAGATTCATACTCAATGGTGTTGTTGGTATTATTTAACTATAACTTTTATGAGTAGGTAAAAATATCTCCTTGAGGAGATATCAAAACAACTCTAGCTCCAAAACAAGTAGAAGAACAACTGCCATCAAATTCAAGAATCCAGACATGATTAGAATATGATCTTCTTTTAGATTTTTCTTCATTAGGGAGGGAAGATCCTTTTTCATCTGAACTATGCTCTACCAATTCTTTTGATGTCTTATCTAAATTTTTTGGATTGTCACCTAGTAAACTTTCATCTACTTAAATAGGAACATCTTCAGTAGATAGAAAGTAATTACCCATTCTTGAGGACTCAAATAGAATTTGAACTTTAGGGGCTGATGTTTGGGTGATAATATATTTCAATTCCTTCTCAATAATTAGCCTTTGAATGAAACCCTTGATAGGTATCTTCACCTCTGATAGGTCCATGCTCAATTCTCCACTAATTTAAAATTTTGGCCAAATAAAATGCCATAGGAAGCTGAAACATTGGCCACCAAGACTATCATTTTAATCCTCTTTTTTGGGAAGTCTGTGAATGTAAATTGGGCATCTTTGATATGTCCCAAAAGTGTCACTTTTTTATTTTTCATGGAGAAACATCTCCTAAAATTTTTAGTTAGTGTGAGCCTGACTACCACCTTCACGGGCATCACATTATTAGAGGCACCAGAATCTATAATGCAGTTGCTCAGCTTATGACCATTTATCAATAGGGAAACATAGAAAGGTTATATTTTTCCAAGGTTAATAGGAGGAGTAATGACAAGATTATTTTGGGTGGATGTGTTCTTTGGGGGGGATCATGAGTTACCTTCGAAACATCTTGTCCTGTAGGGACAGTTTTGTTTTTGATGCACTCAACTAGCCTATCCAACTACTCAGGGTTGGCCTATAAGTATTCAAATTTAGATATATGAATCTTGGTATTCCTAGTATGGTAAATTATATAAAATGACTAAAAATAATTAGGGACAGAGGAAGGAAGTCATCATTCTAGGTTTTATTGGGTGTGGTATTGGTCTAAGAAATTGAAGCAGAAGGTGCGAGATTATTTGAGGTACATACTTTTTTATTGATCACCAGGTCCTTTGATTAGAAAGGTAGAGAAGTCTCTCATTTAGTAATTGAAATTTTTAGTTAATATTTTTCCCTTATTTTTCTCTTATCAACTTATTGAGTTGACTGGTTCTAGGACCTGGTAAATACAACATATGATCCTTCAAACACTTCTCCTTTACTTCTTGCTTCATCTTGGTAATTTAAGAAACCAATGTTGGAGTCACCAACTAATTTTTCTTCATCTTATGCAAAGATATTAGGATCATCTTATTGGTTCAACTTAGGATGGAAAGAGATATCATGTTTATCTTCATGATAACCAACTATTGAGTTAGCTGGTGCTGCTTCAATGGCAAGTTTCCCTAGTAGGGAAGGAAGGCGATTTGATTGCCCTAGATTTCTAGTAGCTTTACCTTGATATGACTGGTTGGAAAATGTCCTCATTGGTATTTACTAATAAGAAGGAGGAGTAGACATCCCCTAGGCTATTTGTTTTTTTAGGGCTAGCAATTCATTTGCTAGCTTTTACACCATAGGATTAGTGGTGCATGTAGAAATTTTTTTAGAAGATGAAGAAGATTTATTTTTGTTAGGATCTCTTCTTATCTTTCCTAACAAAATAAGATCATCTTCAACCTTAATGGCCAAAATCTGAGCTACAACAAGATCTATGTGGCTAGCCTACCTCAATAGGAAACTCACTTCAATAAGTTGAGAATTGATGAAGAAGCATTTAATATTTTAGGTGTCAGCTGAGCAATGGTAGGAATCCTATTCCTCAGCTTGTCAAATTTAGAAATGAAGTCTCACATGGGTTCATGGGGCTCCTTCTTCATTTATGTAATCTAAGCTAACAGGGCATGTGCATCTTCTATAGGTTTGAATCTAGCCTCGAACTTAGCCTTGAGAGTGTTCCAATCCGTTACTATTTATGCTTGCAGATAATAAAACCAATCTACAACAGTGCCTTATAATGTTTTCAAAAATAGTCTGACTGTTATGTCTTCATATTCAATGCCTATCACACCACAAGATATGCAAAAGGATATAATATGTTCATCAAGATGAACTCTCTCATCACCATAGAACTTGGAAAAATTCTTTCTTGAACTATGGGGTAGTTCATGTAAAGGTGGGGTTAGATTCAGAGGACCAAAAGTATTACCCCAAGGGCCTTGAGCTACCATGATATGACTGTTGAAAGGAGGGATAACAAATCTCTATGGGATATATATAGATAAAGCTCTACTAGTAGAAGAAAGAGAAGCTTTGCCTAGTATTGGGGACATGATGTTGGTAGGAGGAAAAATCTTGGTTCGTTGAAGGTGAGATGGTGGAGGAAAAAGATCAAAATTATTCAGCTTCACCAACTCAAATATAGGGTCAACAATACCTCGAGCTCTCTAGCTTTGTGTATATGGTGGATCGGCCAAAGTGTGAAATGGAAATGGAAAAAAATTGGAACTACTTCAATTTGAAGCTTGAGGCTTCAAATTGCTTGTTCTTCCCCAACAGAGTCACCAAAAACTATTGGGTGAATATTTTGACATCAATTGGCTAACAGTAAAATGGTTATATCAACCACAGCATAAGGAGATTTATATGGCAAAATAGATGGGGTGACCATAACCAGAATGAGACAAATCTCTCCTCTCAGTAAGGGGAGGTTCCTTATAACTATAGAATTCTAATATAAGCTAAAAATAGACACAGGGGTGAAATCATAACATCTATCTATTTTTTTTTCAAAGACGATGTTCACAAAATAGAGGAGAATTTTGGTGTAATTATTGAAGGCACTTCTCTTCTTTTAGAAATGATATTCAACAAATAACAAGAATTCTTCTTGGGTAGTAACTATAACCATAAGAAACCCATGAAAGCATAAAGTTTTTCATTTTTCTCCCACTAATTTAGGACAAAGAAACTGTAGAATGAAGTGTAGCCCAAAGTCTCCACCTAAAACTACAATAGAGTGAAAGATTATGAAGGATAAGAAGAGCTCAAAGTCTCTCCATTATCCTTTACACAAAACATAGACTGAAGACAAATATGGTAGCACAAAGTCTTTGATAGTTGGCATCAAGACATCTTCTAGCTTATTTCCACTTGTTCTACTTGTTTAATTAAATGGACAAGACTGTATTTAGGAAAAATACATAGTAACAATTTACTAGATAATACAATCTATTTCAACACGAAGTCTGAAAGGGCACTTGCTTTCTCATTCACTTGATAAAATATGATTAACAATCTAAGCTCAAAGTCTCAAGAATGCCTTTCAATTTAGTCAGAGCTTCACTTATAATAACAGAGAGATCTCCCCTCTACAAAATGAGAGATTACAATATATAGCATCTAAATAAAGACTTGGGTGCTTGTTTTCATGAAATGGCCCATGCTGCATTGATTGCATTAAATATTATATGAAAGGGTCATGCTGGAATAGGTTATCAGCCTTAACTTTGGCATTCTAAATCATCTCAAATATCTTATCCTAAGTATGGGTTGCCTAATCTTCTTTATAATGCTTACACATCTGTCCATTCACCTTTACTTAATGAATAAAAATAGGCTGCACCATTGAATGTTTTTGTTCTTTGAGGTCCACCTAGTGGACTATTCCATCTACTAGAAAATATCTTCTACAAATATTTCTAGATTTTCTATAGTCATTCCCTCTTTCTTTGCTACATTTTGTCTCTTCTTGGTGATCTGAGCTCTTAGGGTTATCTTCTCACTTTTTGTTGGTGCCTTTGGCTCCTTTCTTGGCTAGTTGCTGAGTTTGTTCTTAGGTCTTTTAAAAATCAACAGTTATTCCATTACCTTGAATTTGATGTCCATGGGGACATCATTAGTCACTTGAACCTATTTGAACCTTGAACCTTGAACTCTTTTGGTTTAATGGTTCAATGGTTCAAAGTTCAATAATTTGGCAATTCAATGTTTTGTAAAGGGCTGCATTCACTTAGTTTTCTTTTGTGCACTCAAGGCATCATTGAACCAATTTTTTGAACCATTTGGTTGAATCTTTTTTTAGAATCTTCTGCTTTATCCATTCACTCAAAGCTTTCACTCAAACTTTGAACTTTGAACCACTTAAACTCATTGAACCCATTGAACCTTTGAACCTTTCAAAGTTTAATGGTTCAACAGTTCATTCTAACTCTTTGAATCCATTGAAGCTTCAAACTCTTTGAATATTTTTATTCTTTGAGTCTATTAAACTCATTGAACCTTTGAACCTTTTAGAGTTAGGGTTTAATGGTTCAATGGTTCAATGGTTCATTCCAATTTTTTGAACCCCACCATTAAGTATTTTGATTGAACCTCGGCGTTAAACCATCCTCAAAACACTTAGGAAATGCCTCAAGTGTTTTTAACTTCCCTTTGAGAAAGCCCACCTATTGAACATATGATTTCCTTGGCTAAAAAGGCTTGATTATTTGAAAAGCTTAACTACTCAAAACATTTTAAAAGAAAGAAAGATACCATTTCAGCCTGTAGGACCAAAAATGGTCGACATGTTATCCACAAAAACAAGTGATAGATTTTAGGAACAATAAGGTGATCAGCTCTCATGTTGAGTCACTTTTGAATCTAAACCTTGTCACTCTTTCCTTGTCGATGGGTGGGAGGCACACCAGATCAGATCCACAATATTAGTGTTGTGTTGTGCAATGTTAGTGCAAGCTAGTGTTAGTGCAAGAGCATGTGTTCACCATGGCATTCCACTATTATATTCACACTTTACTAGGTGGATAGTTAACTAGGAGAGAACTTTGATTCATAGTGCTTATCTTTTACGACAACACTATGGAGCAAGTAACTCTTCTAGGTGAGTAGCTATAGATAAATGTGTGTAACATGTTATGGTCTCAATGCCCTTCTGAGGTAGTGATGAGTCACACTCTCCCCCTATCAGTCGAGAGCATAAATTCCCTTTATCTATCAAGTGCCCCTCTAATAGAGAGTTTTTTTGGCTGAGAGAGTAGGGGCCCCCTCTATATATAGATATACCAATGACCTCCACTATTGATAAAATCTATCTATAGTGGTTACGCCAACCTAATTCTCCCATATAGAATAAATAAAGCGGGGGTCGAGAGGCTGAGCCCTATCTATGCCATATCTAGTTTAGTTAGAAGGGGTGAGGGGTGATCCCCTCTAACTATAGATGGGATCCATCTGGGATTAATATCCCTATCCTCATCCTCTAATATATAGGGATAGGGATAGGCCCCTCCCCCCAAGCCATATATATCTAGGCCCTATTTATAGGGTGGCCCTCTATATATGACTTAAACTTTATCTAACTAGAATCCCCATCCCCATGCCCATCCCATCTATATAGAGAGGGAGAGGGAGAGGTAGAGGGAGAGGGAGAGGGAGAGGGGGGAGAGGGAGCCTACATATCTATATAATCCCCACCCACTTAAATTCCAGATATAGATGGGAATAGATATACAGGCTTCTCTATACTTTCTATGGGGTGAGCATAGTGAATACCCCTTAAGCCCTATATATCCCATATATATAGAGAGGGGGCTTATCTAATCTATCTATGGTAGATCTAGATCTATCTAGGCCACAATATAGAGTTTAATGGGCTCCCCATATATATAAAGAGGGGGGGCTCTCTATATATAGAGTCTAGCCCATTAAATCAACTAAAATTCACTTTATAGGGTTGGGGGTTTCCCCCCCTCCCCTCCCCCTCTATATAGATTGATTAACTATATATAGTTGGGTGTGGCCCTCTCTCTCTCTCTCTCTCTCTATATATATATATATATATATATATATATATATATATATATAAACTAACTCTAATATATATGATCTGGAATGGCCCCAACTCTATTCTATATGGGATGGCTCAGCCTCTCCATCATCCAAGCACCTAACAAAATCTATAGTGGAGGTCATCAGCCCTATCTCATCTATCTATGGGGGGGGTCGAGTGTGACTATATATATTTATCAAGCCCATAAATGTCTTGTCCTCTCAGAGAGTTAGTTTCATTGATTGGATGCAATCTGTCAACCACCCATAGGTGGCCATCCTACAGCTACCTAAAAGGGAACTACAGTGATATTAGATGAAGATCCTATAGTGATGAATAGAATCCCCACAAAAATACCACTACATTGAGTACCAAACAAAGTCATTTAATATCCAATCAAAATCTTGGCTAACTGATCAAAGTGGGTCACTCCAGTGGACCCATAGATCATGGAATAAATGGGATAGGCCACCACACTATGAGATAGATGTGAACCCCCCATAACCATATGTGTGACTCTCACTACATACGACTCACACAGAGACTCTAAAACCCTTCATTTGTCAAGCCATATGCCATCTAAGGGGAACTCTCCCAACTATCAGTTATCTATTCTATAGTAGGCCATCAGGAGAGAGAACAACATCTATATAGATAGGAGGCCTACCTCTATCTATAGGGGCAGTTGAGGAACCATAGTGGGATGGCCCCCACTATATAGGGATAGAGATAGAGTCTATATCTAGTTTAGATATGGGGTGGGGGGAATTGGCATTGGGTCTAGATTCAGTTTAGATATGGGGTGAGGGGCATTGGCATTGAGTTTAGATATTATCTATGGAGTGGGAGGGGGCACAGTCTATAGTTTAATTGGAAGATATATATATATATATAGAGATAGAGTTTCATTGGCACTATATAGAGATAGAGATAGAGATAGAGTTTCATTGGCACTGTATAGAGATAGAGATAGAATTTCATAGGCACTATCTAATTTTAGTCTCTAGTTGGCATAGTGTAGATTAAAGTTATTTTAGTTTATATAGAGGGCTAATGAAACTCCCCATCTATATAGAGGGGAGCTAAAAAATTCTATCTTGGGGGGGTGGGGCATAGTCTAGATTCACTATGATAGATAGAGATTGGATTCACCCCTAGCACCCCCACTTTCAATTTAGAGGGGGTCTAGGGATAGGGAGATAGAGAGAGTGGGGGCATGGTCTAGATTCACTATGATAGATAGAGATAGAGGGGGTGGCAAGATAGAGATAGAGTTTATTGGCATAGTCTATATTAGAGTTAGTTTAGTTTAGTTTAGTTTAGTTTAGTTTAGTTTATTGTAGTGTAGTTAAGTTTAGTTTATATAGGTTTAGTTTAGTTTATCCAATCCCCCCCTCAAGATAGAGTTTTTTTGGCCTTTATATAAATAAGGCCCATTAAATCTATATGGTGGCCTTTATATAAATAGGTCCCATTAAATCTATATGGTGGCCTCTATATAAACTAAACTAACTCTAATCTAGATTTTGGGGGGTATGCTCTATCTAGTCAAGCAAGGGATGGTCGAGACACCCTATCTATATGGGGAGGGTCAAACCCCATGCCCCTAGATAGATAGGGCTGGGACCCAAATCCTATGCCCAATGTCTATCCCAATGCCCATATAGATAGATAGGAGCCCCCCCCATAAGCCCTATCTATTTGGGATTTTTTGGCCCTATATAGATCTACCATATAGAGATTAGATAGGCCCATATAGATAGGGCTTATGACCCATGCCCATATAGATAGAGTGGATAGGGCCTAAACCCCATGCAAATATATAGGGAGGGGGCCCCATCCCCTCTTTAAGAACCCCATGCCTGAACCTAAACTTAGTACTCATGCTCCCAGATAGATATATAGGTAGTAACCCTAAATCTAGTAACCTATGCCCTATCCCCATGCCCCCAAATAGATGGGCAGTCCTAGAACCCTATGCCCTATCCCATAGCCCATATAGATAGATAAGATATATAGGGAGGGCCACCCCCAACCATATAAATTTGAGTTAGTTAAAATATAGAGGGGTTAGACCTTATATAGAGAGAGGGGGGAGGGGGCCCCATGTCCAATCCCATAGAGAGATCTCTAGTCAGGGGAGATATACCTATGGAGAGGTTAGGGGTGGATATGGCTAGATAGAGTTGGTATGAAACCCTAGATAGAGTTGGGGGAGATAGATGGAGGAGAAATAGATCTTGCTAGATAAATAGATAGGCCACCTTCTATGGGATAAGTCTCGATAGACCCTATATAAATAGGGCCCATTAAATCTATATGGTGGCCTCTATATAAACTAAACTAACTCTAATCTAGACTATGGGGGCTATACTCTATCTATTTGAGCAAGGGATGGTCAAGATGCCCTATTTATATGGGGAGGGTCGAATCCCATGTCCCCAGATAGATATATAGGGCTGGGACCCAAACCCTATGACCAATGCCTATCCCAATGCCCATATAGATAGATAAGATCTATAGGGAGTCCCCCCCAAGCCCTATCTATCTAGGTTTCTTTGTCCCTATATAGATCTTCCATATAGAGATTAGATAGGTTCAAATAGATAGGGCTTGGTCCCCATGCCCATATAGATAGAGTGGATAGGGCGTGAACCCAATGTAGATATATAAGGAGGAGGCCCCATCCCCTCTCCAAGAACCCCATGCCTAAACCTAAACCTAGAACCCCATGCCCGTAGATAGATATATAGGTAGTAACCCTAAATCTAGTAACATATGCCTTATCCCCATGCCCCTAGATAAATGGGTAGTCCTAAAACCATACGCCCTATCCCATAGCCCATATAGATAGATAAGATCCATATGGAGGGCAACCCCCAGCCATACAAAGTTGAGTTAGTTTAAATAGAGAGGGCTAGACCCTATATATAAAGAGGGGGGGAGGGGGCCCCATGCCCAATCCCATAGAGAGATCTCTAGTTAGAGGAGATATACCTATGGAGAGGCCGGGGGCAGCTATGACTAGATAGAGCTGGTATGAACCCCTAGATAGAGTTGGGGGTGATAGATCAAGGAGAAATAGATCTCTCTAGATAAATAGATAGGCCACCCCCTATGGGATAAGTCTCGATAGACCCTATATAATAATAACTCTCAAGATAAGATCATATTCACTACACTCAAGATAAGATCACATTCACTGCTCCATATGTATATATTATTTTCTATGCTCAAGATAAGATCATATTCACTGTGCTCAAGATAAGATCTATATAGAGAGGGGGGAGGGCCCCTCTAACTCAAGACATTCCATCCCATCTATATAGAGAGGGAGAGGGGAGAGGGCCCCTATATCTATCTAGGAGAGGGCCACCATAGAAGTTTAATGGGCTAGATAATTGGGTCCCTATATCTATCTGGGAGAGGGCCACCATAGAAAGAGAAGTTTAATGGGCTAGATATTTGGGGAGAGGGGGGCCACTGTCTATCATTTTTTGGCAACTATCTATCATTAATCAATCTATCTATCTATATAGAGGGGGGAGGGGGGGCAAGGGGGAGGGGGGAGGGGGGGAGGCCAAAAAAATCTATTTATATAGATGGGGGAGGGGGGAGGCCAAAAAAACTCTATTTATATAGAGGGGGGAGGCAACCATATAGTTTTAATGGACCCTATTTATATAGAGGGGGGAGGGGGGGTAACCTTTAACCATATAAAGTGAAGTTAAGTTAAGTTGACCCTCTATATATATATATATCTATATGGGACCTTCTAGATATAGTTGGGAGTTTAGATATAAAGGGGAGCCAAAAAAACTCTCTATATTGGGCTACCCATATATAGAGAGGGGGGTGTTTCTCCTCTTTATATATAGGGGTCAATGCCCCATCCACATCTATGTCCATCTATGTTTTTTTCCATTAATAGAGAACCTATAGAGAGGCCCCCTATATATATCTAATATACTCTATATATTGGGCCCCTATCTCTATTAATTAGATATATATAGACATGGGGTAGGGATTGGATAGATCTATAGAGGGTTGCCTATATATCTATTCTATCTAGGGTGAGGGGTGAGCAGATATCTAACTCTATGGGTATAGCCCTCTATATATATAGATGGGCATCCATCTAGAGATAGGGATCCTATATATCTATCCAATCCCCACCCCCTATCTATATCTATATGGAATTATAGATAGATATGAGATATATAGGCTCCCCTCCCTATATATAGACTAGACTAGAATAGAATAGACTAGACTAGGCTAGACTAGACTAGACTAGTGAGGGGTGAGTCTATAGATGGATCTAACCCTTTCTCTACTCTATTTTATATGTGATACATTGGGATGGTCCCAGATAGATATATAGGGGGCGAATGTCTAGGTTGGTGAGGCTATGGGGTGAAGAGATCTATAAATGGGGGCACTATAGGTTCTCATAGATGAGTTGTTCCCCCATCTATAGATCTTTTGTACTGTATTGATGGTATGCCCCACTCCCCCTACCCCTTATAAAAAACTCTATTTGATAGATAGGGGTCTAGCCCCTCACCATCCCATGAATGATTATTCATAGAATAGATGGACCCCTATAAATAGATAGATATTCTATGCCCCTCACCAACCTAGAGTTCCCAACCCCTTTAATTGAACTCTAGATATAGATAGGGGCCCCTCACCAGATAGATATATAGATAGGGGTATAAACTAGACTAGAGAGCTATGCCCCCCTCCCCCTTCAAAATAGAGTTAGATAGATTTAGATGGGGCCTCTATGTAAATAGAGTTAGATAGAGCTAGAGGGGGGCCTCTATCTAACTCTATTTAGATTCTATAGAGCAAAGGTCCCCCTCTAACTCTATTTAGATTCTATAGAGGCCAACTCTATCTATATAGAGGGGGGAGGGGAGGAGGCCACCATATAGATTTAATGGGACCTATTTATATAGAGGCCCCCCTCTAACTCTATCTAACTCTATTTATATAAAGGGGGAGAGGGGGGACCACTATCTATCATTAATAAATCTATATAGAGGGGGTGAGGGGAGAGGCCACCATATAGATTTAATGGGCCCTATTTATATAGAGGCCAAAAAACTCTATCTTGAGGGGGGGGGAACTATCTATCATTAATATATATAGAGGGGGGGAAACCATATAAAGTGAATTTGATTGAGTTTAATGGGCTAGACCATATATATAGAGAGAGGGGGGGTGCCCCTAAGGCTTATCCTATTGTATCTCCCTCTCTCGATTCTAGAGGTGGGGGTTGAACATGCACTACAAGTCTATATGTCATTTGGATCCTATGGGGAGGAGAGTAGACATACTAACTAAGATAGATGGGATCTCCTGAGCAGAACATAGATAGAGGCTATTAGTGCCCTATCTATCTAGAAATAGTTTCATTTCTATAGGGATAGGTTATATATCTCCATTTGGAGGGTGGGGGCCTATCTAGTGGAGCCCTTAGCCTCCTAACTAGAGCTGAGCTCGCACATAACACTCTATATACTCTAAAGCCCCCTCCCTATATATATATATATCTTATCTATTCAGGGTTGTTAGTGGGGGCATGCCTATATCAATCATCAATAGGGTCTAGCTCCCATAGACATAGTTAGAATAGATCCTCCCAAATACATATAAATGTGATGCCATAGAATATAGAAATAGGGGATTTATATAGGGTTAAGGACTATGCCATATATATAGACAAGGACCTGACTGAAATGGGGTCCTCACCCCCCCACCCCATATAGAGTTAGTGATATAGCCCCCATATCTATAGAGGGGGGGGCGAGTTCTAAATTATATAAATCTATCACCTTTTCGCATTGCCATATCTAATTAGGCCCATAGATCAGATTAGACCTCTTTCCATATAGGGGTGACTCTGACTAGAGTCCTCTATATGGGGTATGGGGTGATAAGTTAGCACTTGATCATAGTTAGATCCTATTTATATGTATGGAGGTTAAGGTTGATTGATAAAAAAAGCTTCAATCATTCCATCTGGTAATACTAAGAATATTTTTATTCTTTGGCACTCTTGCCAACCAACCTACCCCATATATAGGGCATAACTAGTCTCTCTTGTGCCAACCTGTATTCAATCTTAAGAGATAGATAAGATTCTATAAATGGAGTAGTGAGTATGATAGACTCTTATCCCATATATATAGATGGATTATCAAATATGATAGACTCTTATCTTGAGTGTAGCCCCACTCTATCTATAGGGTCAAGTCTATCAAGACATATATATAGATGGAGTAGTGAATCCACTCTGGGGTGAGGGGAATACACTAGACTATAGAGCTATGCCCAACTAGACTATAAAGTGGGAAAATTTGGTGAGGGACCTTAAGGGGGGATATCCATTGATCTATATTAATATATATAGCAAGGTGATCCACTAATCTCTTTATCTATACATTTGCTATATAGATCTAGTAATCTATCTATCCATTTGCTGATCTATATCTCTATTTGTTGATCCACTCTATATATCTCTCTTTCTCTCTAACTAGAATATACCCATCGAGCCTAGCTATATCCACCCACCTAGATCTAGTTGGGATTCTAGAGTTATCTCTATTCTTGGATGGATACATCACCCTATATATCTATTTAGGCATGATATATACAGAACTAGGGCTTCAGGTCATTCCATTCATGCAACCCAACCCCCTAGACAGAGTGGGTGACCCCTTAGATATAGATATATGTTCCCTATCTTATCTCCCATCTATATCTAGAATTCCATATAGATATAAATAGGGGGTGGGGATTGGAAAGGTATATATGGGATTGATCCAATCTATATTCATGTGATCATAGTTCATTACAATCAACATTAGTGGGAGTGGGAGATGGGGCCTATCTATAGATATATCTCCCTCCTAAGAACTAGTGAGAGAGATAAAAGAGAGAAAAACATCTACCCTATCTATATATGGGGAGTGAATTCAGCCCTGATAGCCTACTCTATCTATATAGCTAAAAAATCTACATATATATAGAGAGGGGGGCCCTATCTATCTATAGGTGCCCCCCTCTCTATATATATGCTGACCTAACCACTATCTTAGATAGCCACCCCTAACCCCATCTATAGATCAGATATACTAGAGGGGGAGGGGGAGGGGGAGGGAGAGGGGAGGGCGAGGGCTTGACCGGTCCCCATCTATATATAGGGCTTGTTGTATAGATATAGGGGCTCAGCCCCTATCCATATATAACCACCAAGGCTTTTGGTCCCCATCTATATAGAGTAGAGGCCCGAACTAGTCCCCATACCCCATCTATATATAGGATAGGGCCTTTAAACCCAATTGAGACCCATATAGACTTGACTTTCTAAGGCCCCCTATAGATAGAGGGGCCTCAATGCTTGGGAAACCATATCCATCTAATGAGTTCTATTTATAGAGCTAGGGTGATCTAATACTGTAGGATATGAACTTAGACATCTCTCACTTCACTCGATCAATGACTAGACTGCACCCTATATATCTAATCCATATGCCCCTCTAGGGGACTCAAGACTGGAGATGGGGGTAATCCCCCTATAAATATAGACTGGGACCAGATATTCACTCTTCATATCAAGTAGGAACTCTTTAGTTTAGACTCTTCATATCAAGTGAATACCCCTTCTCCCCTCTATCTAAATTCCCAACTATATCTAGAGGGTCCCATCTATATATAGAGTAGAGGGCTCAACTCCATACTATGCCCCACCCCTCTCTATAGATAGGGGACTCTATCTCTATTAGCTAGAGTAGAGTCTTGATGCCCCTCATCTAGTCTAGTCTAGTCTAGTAGAGTTATAGTCTAGTTGGGAGGCCCCACGTCTATCTAATTTACCCTATCTATAGGGTAAACCCCATAGATAGATGGACCCAACTCTATATTCTCCTGTCTATATATCTTTTGAGTCAGGCATAGCTCTGCTCTATAATATAGTCTATTAGTTGCTCACCCATCTATATATCTTTCTATTTGGGCATAGCTCTATAACTGTTGATGAACTTATGCCCCTCACCATAGATAGGGGCATCTATATAGTGATAGTGATGAAGGGGCCTCTCGATCTATATCAATTGGGCTATACTCACTCTTCTCTATTGGGTTAGGTAGATAGGACCCCTTCGTATCATGTATATAATAGATGGACCATCAACCCATCTATAGATTAGTCTATGTTGATGGATAACCCCTTTGCTTATATCTATCTATTTATCTATCTATCTATGGGAGATTAATGATTAGATAGAGGGTGAAACATGACCAAGTTGGGTTGGGTACAAATATAACCACCACTATCTAGGGGGTTGGGTTGTATGAATGACCAACCCTATAGATATATATAAATGGGTTGTTAAAATCATAATGGAGGTTGGGAGAGCCCCCACTCTCTATATATGGGATGGATTAGGTTGGCTCATAGCCAAGAGCCCAGTAGATATGCCAACTCCCAACTCTATATAGGATGGGATGGGATCGGGGATGGGGATAGGTATAGCCTATATATCCTAGGCCTATCTTAGTGCCATAGATAGGGGCCCTCACTGAGGGATTTACTATTTCCAAAATTATCTCAACTCATTTTTAGAACAACCCCCTGTGAAACTTGTCTATTTTGGCTTTTTCTCTCTAAATTCATTTTTTGAGATGAGTTTTTCTTGCTCTCGTGTTTTCTCAACTGGAATCATTTAAAGTTCGTAACATCTCTTTGTTATGTTTTCCCTAAAACATGAAAGTTGTTACTGTCTCGATGTGACTTGGGGATAAATTTGTATTTTCCTAGAGTTAGTCTTTTTCCTTCAATTTTCATGCACGGGTGGCAAATTTTGCCGATAATGCATTTTTCTTCTTTCTCCATGCAGGAGTAGTGAATTTTGCCACCCTTGCATCTAAAATGCATGAGTGGAAATTTTTGCCACCCCTACATTTTTCTTCTTCACATGCAGGAGTGGCAAATTTCACCACCCCTACATGTCCTTTCAAATATCAGTGTAGGAGCGGCAAATTTTGCCAAAAGCTATTGGGTGAATATTTTGTCATCAACTAATTGATGACAAAATAGGTATATTAGCCACAATATAAAGATATTTATGCCATAAAAAGTGTAGGTTTACCACATCTTAACAAGATAAATCTCTCCTCTCATCAAGGGGAGGTTTCCTATGAATCACTTATGTTATATGTATATATAAGTAAGCAGAAAATAATACTCAGGGTACTATAACACCAACCATCTCTCTTTTTTCAGAGATGATGTCTAAGGAACAAAAGAGGGAAGTCCCAGTCGATAGCCAATAGTATTCCTCTTCTTTCAAGAATGGTATTTAGTGTAGAGTATAAAATCTCCTGAAGTAGTAACAAGGTCCACAAGAAAACCCACGAAAGCATAAAGTCTTTCGTTGCCTCATTCACTGATTCAGAACACACGTAATAGTAGAGTGAAACAAAGCCTAAAGTCTTCACCTAAAACTATAATGAATAAAAGGGTTACCAAGATAAAATTAGCTCAAAGTCTTTCTTTTATCCTTTAGATAATTCTAATACACACACTTTACTTATTAAATTGAACATATGAGAGATTATCAAGAAAGAGAACATGAGAACTATTTCCTAAGTAACATAAATTACTCCAACACAAAGTCTGAAATAAACCTATTTCTCATTCATTTGATAAATATGATTTAAAAATTGAGCACAAAGTCTCAAGAAGTGTCTCAATTTTAGTAGAGTTTTTGCTCTCAATTATCCAGAGATAGATTTTACAAAAGAGGTTTCCTCTATATATAGGGGAAACCTTCAAAATGGAAAAAGATTAAAATATTAAAATATATAGTCAAAGATGAGTCATCATTGACTTTGGGATATTTTCCAAATTTTTTACATTTAATTACATATTACAAAAATACATGTAATTTTACATGACAAAAGTACATGAGAAGAAAGGAAGAAGAGAGAATGGAGAAATGATTCAACTCTTACCACCAGACTTCTTTAGATGAGCATCATACACGGTGATAGATCCCTAAATTCCTATACTATCTGGCACAATGGTATTTTTGAAGATCACTTTAGCTCTAATGGTAGCATCTTTCAATGCTATGATTGTTTTAGCATGACTAGTTAACCTAGTTCTTAGATTATCTAGAGTTAACAGAGTATCTAAGATGTTATCCACAAAAGTCATTGAAAATGCTTTCTCTTTGAAATCCCTTTAAATCATACCTTTGAATTCTTGAATCATCTCTTCTACTGAAATAAATTGATTATCTCTAGAGGTGAGATTGTAAGGCAATTCCTCTAGTCTATTCAATAGGCCTATGTCACTTTTCTCATTAACGTCCTTGGAAGACTTGAGATCTTCAATCAGCTCCTTAAGTACCTAGATTCTGTATATCAGTGATTCTTTGATTTCAACATAAGAATCTTTATTGGCAATGACATCAATCGATACCAAGGTGCATTTCTTTAGGTCCTTCATCTCTACCCACTTGCTAAGATATTTATTTGTACTATCAATATCTTGAGAAATAAGAGAGATGAGGTCTTCTAAATTTGTCCTTATTTTCTTCATCTTCTCTATCTTCTCAGTGACCTCTGTAAGCAAGGAAATTCCTTGTGTATGCATCTTTTCTATATAATCTTTAAGTACTTTCCCTTTCATGTAGGTTTTCTTTACTTTCTAGATAACAAGATCGTCTATGGAAAAGGCTTTTGGGGTCACTGCTTTAGGAGCAAAAGTGAATCTCCTGACTACCACAGTTAATTGTTCTATCTTTGCCTTGTAATAATCCTTCATCTCCTTTTCCCTGTCAATTGCTAACTATAGGTCACTCTTTACACCTTTATGAGTGACTTTTCCCAACTCAACATGAGAAATGGAGTAGTTGCTCATGCTAAAATCCTCTAGGGTTACATCTTATAGAGGTTTGGCTATCTCCAAAAATTTGTGCCCCTTTTCCTCAACCATTTTCAAAAGGATCCTTGGTTTCTTAGGGGTTTTAGCTTTCACTGACACTATTTTGCCAAAATCAAAGTCATCTACAGAGATAGCTTGCTTCTTCCTTTTGGGCATAAAAGTTGATAACCAAGGTGAGAGAGCAGAAGCACTTACCATGGCAATAGTCCCTACAGCTGGTGTTACTAGGGTAACATCTACACTACTAGTGGGAACAACGGGTGTAGTGAGTGTAGCAAGTGAAACTGTATCGGCCGCTAGCTGGTCAATGGTGTAACTATCTTTGATATTGAAAGAAAGAGATGAGAGACTAGGGATAGAACTTGAGGAGTGAAGGACATCTCCAAAAGTGCCTTGAAGATCACCAAACATAAATTCAAAAGGAGAGGTGACTCCAGAAGAAGGAACACTGATGGGAGAAAGAGGTGAAGGAGATGGCACAGGGGATTGAGGTAGTGAAGAAAAAACCCCTGCAAGTGGTTGTGCCCCTTCCTAAGGAGATAGAGTCTTAGTTCGTTACTGCTCTATAGGCCTGTCATCTATCTCCATCTATTTTGCTACATGTTCTTGAGTGCTTTGTTCTCCAGCCGCCATAGCTATTGATTCTGGCTTTTTCTCAGCAACCTTTAATTTTTTAGACACAAAGATGATTTTAAGCTTGTGAGGCCTAAATAGAGAAGGAATGTCACCTTTATTCTTATTTATATTCTCTACTCTCTTCCTTATTTCTTTTTGAAATTTATCCTCTAATATTGTGATGAATTCCTTCAATGTGATTCCTTTGGCTATTAGCCAATCATTGGTGTTAGCCAATATTGGTTCAAATCTCTTTCTCAAAGAAGTCAATTTCTTTTGGGACCATTGAATTGGAGGAAGAAGAGAGTTAGCAACCTTTTCATCTAGGTATCTATTATTAATTATGTTCTTATCATCAACCAGACTAGGGGGAATATCTGTAAGCCCTAGATATTCAATCTACTCTAGAGTCAGCCTGCTATAGTCTATTCTTCTGATCTCTTCTAATATTTTCAAGTCTACCTAGATGTCCTCAATCATGGGCTCATGAAACTGAGTCTTTCTTTTGATCATATCTTTGACACCCCTGTAGTCAAAATTGGGCCTTCTCTTGAACTACTTCATGGTTACCAGTTGCATTTTTGTCTCCATTACCCTTTCTTTGGTGACTCTATTGGGGAAATGAACATGCATTTTAAAGCCTCAAACTTTAACTTGAAGTAGTTCTAGTGCTTTTTTCATTTGACACTCTAGTAGATCCATTATACACATGAGGCCAGAGAGCTCAAGGTATTATTGATCCTATATTCGAGTTGGTGTGACAAACTAATTTTGAGATTTCTCCTCCATCATCTTATCTTCAGTGAACTAGGAGCTTCCCTCCTACCAACATCAGATCTCCCATACCTAATGAAGCTTCTAGCCTCAATACTGGAAAGGCTTTGTCTTTATTGACCCCATGAAGATTTTTTATCCCACCATTTAATCATCCTATCATAATGTCTTAAGGTTTGTGGGGCAATTCTTTTGGCCCTCTCAATTTGACCCCACCCTTACACGAACTACCTCGTAGTTATAGAAAACAATTTCCCAAGTTTTTTGGTGATGGAAAAGTTCACCCCAATGAGCATATTGCCACCTTCTCTATAGCATGCAGTGTAATTAATGTAAAATTCAAAGACGTAGTAGTGAGACTTTTTATAGAAACTTTGCAAGGTGCTACCGTGGATTGGTTTGACCACCTTCAAGATCAAACTATAACTAACTAGAATACGCTCAAGTCCAAATTTGAAGCTAGGTTTAACCCTACTGAAGATGCACATGCCTCATTAGCTTAGCTTATACAAATGAAGAAGAAACCCCATGAGCCCATGAGGGATTTCATAGCCAAATTTAATAAGTTAAGAAATTAGATTCCTACTATTGCTCAACCCATGCTAGAGAATCTCAAGTGCTTTTTTATCAACTCACAAATTCCCAAAGTAAGTTTTCTATTGAGGTAGGCTAGCCCTATAGATCTTGAAATGGCTCAAAATTTGGCTACTAAGATTGAAGATGATCTTATCCTGGTAGGTAAGATCAAAAAAGACTCCAATAAAAATATATTTTCTTCATCTACTAAAAGTTTTTCTACAAGCACTACAAATCCTATGGTGCAAAAGTTGACAAATGAATTTATAGCTTTGAAAAGACAAATGGCCCAAGGTATGTCTACTCCCACTTATAGGGATATGCCAAGGAGAACATTCTAGAATCAACAATATTAGGGCAATGCTGCACAAAACTAAGGGCAACTAATTGCTTGCCTCCCCCTCAAGGGAAACTTGCCATTAAAGCAACACCTACCAATTTAGTGGTTGATTACCTAGAGGCTAAACACAACTTTTCACTCCAACTTGATTTAGACCATCAAGATGATGCTAATATCTTCAAAGAGTAGGAAGAAGAATTAGCTTGCGACTCTAATATCAGTTTCTTGGATTACCAGGGTGAAGCTGGAAGTAAAAGAGAAGGGTTTGATGGATCCTATGCTATTTTTACTAGATCTAAAAACTAATCAGCTCCACAAACTAACAAAGAGAAAGCAAAAGAACCTTAGCCGGTGGTCTCCATTGCTAAATGAGAGACTCCATTACCTTCCCAACCAAAAGATCAGGTAACTAACAAAAAAGTAAGTACCTCAAACTATCCCATATCTTCCACCTCTATTTCTCAGACCAGTGCCACACCCACTAAAGATCAAGATGATGGGCCCTCTTCCTATGTATCAAATTCATTTTAATTATTCGATATAATTGATCACACCAGCAAGACTAAGATTCAAATGATTGAGATTCAGTATCTGAGAGCCAATCCTAAATAGTTTGATAGGCTGGCAAAATATGTAAAAAATAAAGCCGTCCCCACAGGACAAGATTCTTTAAAGGCAACTCATGATTCTCTCAAGGATAAATCCACCCAAAATAATCTTGTCATGACTCTTCCTGTTGCTCCTAAGAAAATAGAACCTTTTTGTGTTTCCCTACTAATAAATGGTTATAAATTGAGTAATTACATAATAGACTCTGGAGCTTCTAATAATGTTATACTTACCAAGGTGGTAGATTCCCTTGGTCTAATTTTGACCAAAACTTTTGGGAGGTGTTTTTCTATGGAAAACAAGTAAGTCCCACTCCTTGGTCAAATAAAAGATGCCCAATTTGCATTCATAGCTTTTCTAAAAAAGAGGATAAAAATGATAGTTCTAGTGGCTGATGTCCTGGCCTCTTACGACATCCTTCTTGGGTGGAATTTTTGCAAGGATGTTAATGGCGAGCTAAGCATAGACTTGTCAGAGGTAAGGATCCCAATTCAATGTATTATGAAGAGATTGCTTCCTGAAAAAGAGGCAAAATATGTAGTCACCCGATCGTCAACACCAGAAGCTCAAAACTTCGATCATGGGTAACTACTTCCTATCTACAGATAAAATTCATGAGGCATCCGATGAAACTCCTATAGGTAATAACTTAGAAATGTGTTCAGCTAACAAAGTAGGAGGATCGGTAAAGCAAAAAGAATGCATGGAAGAATCTCTTCCTCCAAATGAAGGAGTTTTCAAAGAAAAAGTGGTGTCTAATGAGGTATGGATCTTAGAATTCAATGGCAACTACTCCTCTACAATTTTAAGAGCTAGGGTTGTATTGGTATCTCCTCAAGGAGATATTATTCCCTTATCCTACAAGTTGCAGTTCAGCAATACCAACAACATAGCCAAGTATGAATCCCTGTTGCTTAGATTATAGGCTGCTAGAGAAAAAGGCATTAAACTCCTCCATGCTAAAGGGGACACTAAATTGGTAGTTTTCAGGTAATGAACCTCTATCAAACTAAGAACAAAATATTGTGCCACTACCACAATCTAGTTTGGGACCAAATTGAGAATTTTGATGCTTTTAGCATCTCTACCATTCTGAGAGAATTCAATGACTGGGAGGATGCATTGGCTATTTTTACTACTCTCTTGGTTCCCTACCCAAACTTTAAAGGAAACAAGTACACTATTGAACTAGTATTTAACCAAGTGTACCTAATAATGTCAGCCATTGGCAAGTGTTCAATAATGATAATCAAATCATTGCCTTCTTAGAGCAAGGACAACTTTGAACAACTACACTTTGAAGGTAGTGAACTTCAAAAATGTGAGACAACTTCTAAGTCAAATACAAATGTAGATGAGGAGTTTCTACAGCTTAAAGGGAATAAAATTTCCAAAGGCCTAGTTTCCCTAGAGAAACTATTTGATAACCATGATAGGTTCATCAAACAATAGTGAACGGATTCAAACTCCTCTCAAGATTTTGATCAAGTAAATCTGGGAACCAAGGGAGATCCTAAGATGGTGAACATTGGGAAATGCTACACTCTCAAGGAGAGATTTAAGTTTGCTACTCTACTCTGCCAATATATAGATGTCTTAGCATATTCTTATGACAATCTAAAATCACTCAGGCCTGATGAAATCTGCCATGACATTCCTCTTAAGGATAACTAAATGCTTTATAAGAAAAAGTCCAGGCAATCTAATTCAAAAATATTAGGTAATATTTTATTTGAGATACAAAAAATGTTTGATGCCAGGATAATCTTCCCAATCCATCACTCCACATGGATTGCCAATATAGTGCCTGTGAGAAAGAAGAATGGTGAAATTCAAATCTATGTGGATTTTAAAAACTTGAATCAATTATCTTTAAAAGATAACTACCCTCTCCCTATCATGGATCAAGTTCTGTAGATGGTGATAGGTTCAAAGATGTTATCAATGCTGGACAGTTTTTCAGGGTATAGTTAGGTTGAAATTGGAAAAGCATATCAGCATAAGACTACTTTCACCACACCTTAGGGCACTTTTGCTTATCGAAGAATGCCTTTCAGTCTAATAAATGCAGGTGCCACATTTCAAAGAGTGATAGACCTCACTTTCAAGGATGAAATTGGTAAGTTCATTATAGTATATTTGGATTATTTGATGGTATTTTCAAAGCATCGTTCTGACCATGTCCACCATTTACAAAGAATACTAGAACACTGTCGTCAGAATGGTATTTCTCTAAATCCCAAAAAATCTATCTTTGGGGTGACTGAAAGGAAACTTCTCAGACATATTGTGTCCCAAGAAGGTATTAAAATTGACTCAAAAAGAGTCAAGTCCATCCAAGAGCTTACTCTTCCTACCAGTAAAACTATGGTTCACTCTTTCTTCAAAAAGGTGAATTTTCTTCGAAGGTTCATCCCTGAGTTTGTTGAGAAAACTCACCACATTGTCAATATGATGAAAGGCAAAGCTACTTTTAGGTGAACTGTAGAGGGAAAATCAGTGTTCAAAGACATCAAAGAAGTAATTGCTGGTGCACCAATTCTTGTTTGTCCAGACTACACTAAAAAGTTTAAAATATACAATTATGGTTTTGAACATACACTCTCAGCTATTTTAGTTCAATAGAACCAAGAAAGTGTGGAATCTCCTATTTCTTTCATGAGTTGTCCACTCAAATCTCATGAGCTAAAATATTCAAACATGGAGAAGCATGTGTATGTAGTGGTCAAAGCAATTAAACATTTCAGGTTTTATATCCTGAACTCACATACTGGGGTTTTGGTGCCTAATACAATAGTGAAGTCCATTTTGACTCAACAAGAGTTTGGTACGAAGAGGGGTAATTGGATTGCCAAGATTCTAGATTTTGATCTAGACCTCAAACCTACCAAACTTGTGTGGAGAAAGCTTCTTTGTCAGTTGATTGATGACAACATTTCTAAGGGAGCAGAAAATGAAAAAATGGAGATTGAAGGCATGCCTACGACCCTCTTTGTTGCCACTATTGATGAGTGGTATTCTAAAATAACCCATTTTATGACCTATGGTGAGTGTCCCACTCATCTCTCCTACAAGGAAAAATGGATTGTTAAACTAAAGGCCACTAGCTATGTTTTATGGGATAATGGTTTGTATAAAAGAAGCCTAGATGGAAGATTACTTCATTGTGTCAATATGGTACAGTAAGATAAACTTTTAGATTCTTTCCACAATTTGTCTTGTGGAGGACTTTTTTTGCACCAGTGACAACACACAAAATTTTGTGAGCAAGGTACTATTGGCCTACATTGTTTCAAGATGCCTACAAATGGGTGCATAGATGTGAATTGTGTCAGCAATTTATTAGAAAGCCTAAACTAGCTACATTGCCCCTCAAGCTAGTAATAATCAAAGATCCTTTTCAATAGTGGGGTATTGACTTCATTGGCATAGTTAATCCATCTTTGAGTTCTAGACATGATTATGTCCTCATGGCAACTGATTACTTTACCAAATGGGTGGAAGCCATCCCGACCAAACATGCTACATCTGAAGTGGTGTGCAATTTTCTCAAGGAAAATATCATCTCCTAGTTTGGGGTTCCACTTAAAATTGTAATAGATAATGCAACTTATTTCTCTTCACATGAAATTACTCAATTTTGCTTTTATTATGGAATTACCCTATCCCATACTTCAGATTATTTCCTATAAGGGAATGGCCAAGTAGAATCGAGCAATAAGAACCTAATTACTATTATCAAGAAATTAGTAGATGACAATCAGAGAACTTGGCACAAAGCATTGTTTGATGCTTTATGGGTAGATAGGATTACACCCAAGAGGGCCATAAGCATGTCACCATTATAACTTATATACGACTTAAATGCAGAGATACCTATCACTCTAGAACTACCAGCACTCAAGTTAGCCAAAGCAATCGAAGATTCAACCTTCAAAAATTTAATCGACAAAAGGGTCATGTGTCTAACCAAATTGAATGAGTAGTGAACCATGGTAGTGGACCAGATTATGGCACATTAGAATTAGGTGAAGAAAATTTTTGACAAAAAGGCTAAGGTTCATGATTTTCAAATCAGAGATCAAGTCTTGTTGTGGGACAAGAGGAGAGAACTAAAGGGAATGCATGACAAATTTGATTCTTTGTGGAGAGGTCCATTTACCATTCAACAAAACTATGGTGAGAATAGCTTCTTATTGGAGTATCAAGATGGAGCACCATTTTCACTACCCCATAGTGGGCAGCATTTGAAGCATTTCAATCCTTGAAGTTTAGATGGATCCACTTGCATATTTGTATAGTTTTTACATTTTATTTATTTTCTTTCATTTCTAGAGTGACTTCATAGCCCAATGGCTTAGATGAAGGCACTTAAAGACTAGTTTCTACTCTCATTGATCGATTTGATCAATGGAAGTTCCCCAATAGGATCCAACTATTGTTTCCAAAATCAGCTCAGCTTGTTTTTGGAACAACCCCCTGTAAAACTTGTCCATTTCACCTTTTTCTCTCTAAATTCATTTTTTGAGATGAGTTTTTTTATTCTCGTGTTTACTCAACTGGCATCATTTGAAGTTCATAATGTCTCTTTGTTATGTTTTCCCCAAAATGTGAAATTTGTTACAATCTCGATGTGACTAGGGGACAAATTTCTCTTTTCTTAGAGTTAGTCTTTTTCCTTCAATTTTCATGCATGGGTGGCAAATTTTGCTGACACTACATTTTTCTTCTTTCTCCATGTAGGAGCATCAAATTTTGCCACCCTTGCATCTAAAATGCATGAGCAACAAATTTCACCACCCTTTCATTTTTCTTCTTCACATGTAGGAGCAGTGAATTTCACCACCCCTGCATGTCCTTTCAAATCTCAGTGTAGGAGCAGAGATTTTTGTCGCCCCTACACTGCCTCATTTTTTGTGCATGGCATTTATGGCCACACACATCAAGTGGTTGGGGCTAATTTTTTTCCCCATTTAATCCCTTTTTGATTCATTTTGATTTATTTCTTTCAATCCTCCTCCTTCCCTTTGCCTCTGGATGATCTAACAAGCAGGAAGAAGCATTTTTCATTGGATTCAACTTCTTGTCATGCATCATTTTTTAGGTAGGTCTTTGTTTTTACATTTTATTTTGTGTTCTTCCTCTATCTTAGGTTTTTGTTTCTATTTTTGTTTTCTATTTTCTCCTCTCCCCCTCTTCTCTTCCTCCCATCAGGGCACCTATCTCCTCCCACTGCATTCCTTTCCTCCTCTTCCCTTCCTCCTCATTCAGCTATCTCCTCTTCCTCCATACTAGGGCAAAAAATTTCACCACCATCCCTTCTCTTCCAAAAATTCCTACCTCATGTAAGGGCAGAATTTTGTCACCTTGATTGTGTTCCTTCCTCTCTTGTACTGGCAGCAAATTTTGCCATTGATATAGGTCTGCCCGATCAAAGTGTAAGGGTGGAAAATTTTGCCACCATTACACCTAAGTGTGAGGGTGGAAAATTTTTCCACCCTTACACTTTTTCCTCCTAGAATGCACGGGTGGAAAATTTTGCTACTGATGCATTTTTTTTGATCTTGCATGCACAAGCAACAAATTTTTCTACCTATGCATGCAGATCATCCCACATGCCAGGGTGGCAATTTTTGCTACCCTTGCACCCTTTTTTTCCATTTTCTCCAACTCTAAATAATTTTATTTCTTTCCATATTTCATGCCTCCTCCCCTTTTTTCCTTTCAACCTACTCATACCTCGACCCTATCAAGTTCCCTTCCTTGGTCATGATCACTCAATGTGCAATTTTCAAAAATTGATAATTTTTCCTCAATTACATGATCATGATTCTTATTGTAGTTCCCCCTAAGGATTCTCTTTCATCAGCATCCTCTCAACAAAGGCTCATCCCAATGAATGAAACTTCTCTGAAGAAGTTGAAGGCCATGAAGTACCAATACCAAGGTGTTTTCTCAATCACCTTTGTCACTTCTAATGTCGATGACATTAGAGACACAGAGATTAGCCACGTGGATATGGCTGAGTTTGTAGAGAGAACCAAGGTGACCAACTCAAGTTTAGAGATGAAAAGAATCATTGAGAGCAACATCTATCTAGTCTCCTCTTTCCCTGTAGTGGCACATCACACAGAGTTCATCCTCTAGTGCACCCAATTGTATAATAGAGAGACTAGGTCAGTGTCAGATACTAGTGGCAACATGATAATTTGACTAGACCCTAAATTTATTGATAAAGTCTTCATGTGCCCTCTTGTTACTGAAGTGCTAAAAATTGACTTTATTGAGGCACAAAAAGAGTACGACAAAGATTCTAAGAGGGAAAAAAAGGTGATGAACAATAGATGGCTCAAAACTCCCAGAGCTAACTTGTCTAAATGGCCATAAAATTTCTTAAGAAGTTATTTCATAGAAAAATTTGGTGACTTAATTACTCTTCTCAGTAGAGTATGAGGTCTACCATCTTCTTCCCAATTCCATGAATGGATGTATCCCTTTATTAAAATAATTCTATAAGGGAAATAAGTCATCTTCTGGGGTGAGCAGATTAGCAACACTTTTCACGAGTAGTTGACAAAGGTGTCTACTACTTCGAAGTTCTATATGACTTCGTACTTAGTATACATTATAGCCTCAATGTAAACCTTTCCAGGTTTGACAATAGAAGGAGACAAAAGAACCACCCCAATTTATTCATATTACCCTTAGCTAACACTAAAAGGATTAATCTGTCTCTTTAGGAGGGTAAATGATGCCTTCTTCACAGTGTTTTTGTGCCTTTTCGATCCTCAGCTAGAATAGAAAAGAGTATCAAATGAATCCTGGATGGTTGTCAACAATTTTGGCTGTATGTTTTTATAATTCTCCTCTTTTTGCTATTTATGGGTTGGCTTTTTCCAAGGCTATCCCTACATGCTCCCCCAGTTTCCATCTGATAAATTAGTCCTAATGGAGTTATGTAGGTAGATTATTGTCATACACACTAAGCAAATGGAACTTAAAAAGATAGGTTTTAGGTTCTTAATAGAAATTGGTAGATACTCAATTTTGACTACCACTAAAGTAAGGGTAATGGAGACAGAAATGCAACTGGTCACCATGAAGCAGTTCAAGAGAAGGCCCAATTTTGACTATAAGGGTGTCAAGGATATGATCCAAAGAAAGATTCAGTTTCATGAGCCCATGATTGAGGACATCTAGGCAGACTTGAGAATAGTGGAAGAGATCAGAAGAATGGACTGCAATAGGCTGACTCTAGAGTAGATTGAATATCTAGGGCTTACAGATATTACCCCTAGTCTAGTTGATGATAAAAACATAATTAATAGCAGATAACTAGTTGAAAAGGTCACTAACTCTCCTCTTCCTCTAATTTAGTGGTCCCAAAAGGAATTGACTTCTTTGAGAAAGAGATTTGAATCAATATTGGCTAACACCAATGATTGGCTAGTGGCCAAAGGAATCACGTTGAAGGAATTCATCACAAGATCAGAGGTCAAATTTCAAAAAGAAACAAGGAAAAGAGTAGAGAATAGAATTAAGAATAAAGGTGACATTCCTTCTCCATCTAGGCCTCACAAACCTAGAATCATCTTTATGTCTAAGAAATTGAAGGTTGCTGAGAAAGAGCTAGAATCAACATCTATGGGGGCTAGCGAACAAAGCACTCAAGAATAGGTAGTAGAATAGATGGAGATAGATGACAGACCTACAAAGTAATAGAGAATTGAGACTCTATCTCCCTAAGAAGGGGGATAACCACTTGTAGGGGTTTCTTCTTCACCACCTCAATCCCATATGCCATCTCCTTCACCTCTTTCTCCCATCAGTGTTCCTTCTTCTAGAGCTACCTCTCCTTCTAGATTTATGTTTGGCAAACCTCAAGGTGCTTCTAGAGATGTCTTTCACTCCTCAGGTTCTATCTCTAGTCTCTCATCTCCTTCTTTCAATATCAGAGAAAGTTTCACCATTGACTAGCCAATGGCCGATACAATTTCACCTGCTACACCTATTATGCCCATTGTTCCCACTAGTAGTGTAGACATTACCCTAGTAACACCAGCTACAGGGACTGTTTCCATAGTAAGTGCTTTTACTCTCCCACCCTAGTTATTAACTTTCACATCCAAAAGGAAGAAGCAAGCCATCTCTGTATATGACTTTGATTTTGGCAAAATAGTGTCAGTGAAAGATAAGACCCCTAAGAAACCAAGGATCCTTTCAAAAATGGTTAAGGAAAAGGGGCACAAATTTTTGGATATAGCCAAACCTCCACAAGATGTAACCCTAGAGGATTTTGACATGAGCAACTGCTCCATTTCTCGTGTTGAGTTGGGAAAAGTGACCTACAGTCAGAAATTGATATCATGGTCCAGAAGTTTGACAGGGAAAATGAGATGAAGGATTATTACAAGGCAAAGATAGAATAATTGATCGTGGTAGTTAGGGGATTCACTTTTGATCCTGAAGCAGCGACCCTAGAAGCCTTTTCCATAAATGATCCTGATATCCAAAAAGTAGAGAAAACCTACATGAAAGGGAAAGTACTTGAAGATTATATAGAAAAGATGCATACACAAAGAATTTCCTTGCTTATAGAGGTTGATGAAAAGATAGATAAGATGAAGAAGATAAGGACATATTTAGAAGACCTCGTCTCTCTTATTTCTCAAGATATTGACAATATAAATAAATATCTTAGCAAGTGGGTAGAGATGAAGGACCTAAAAGACTGCACCTTGGTATCAATCAACATCATTGCCAACAAAGATTCCTATGTTGAAATCAAAGAATCACTGATATATAAAATCCAGGTACTTAAGGAGCTGATCAAAGATCTCAAGTCTTTCAAAGATGCTAGTGAGAAAAGTGACATAGGCCTGTTGAACAGACTGGAGGAATTGCCTTGCGATGTCACCTCTAGAGATAATCAATTTTTTTTAGTAAAAGAGATGATTCAAGAATTCAAAGGTATGATTTAAAAGGATTTTGAAGAGAAAGCATTTTCAATGACTTCTGTGGATAACATCTTAGATACTCAGTTAACTCTGGATAATCTAAGAAATAGGTTAACTAGTGATGCCAAAGAAATCATAGCATTGAAAAACACTACCATCAGAGCCAAAGTGATCTTCAAAAATACCATTATGTTAGACAGTATAGGAATTTATGCATCTATCACCATGTATGATGCTCATCTGAAGAAGTCTGGTGGCAAGAGTTGAATCATTTCTCCATTCTCTCTTCTTTTTTTCTCATGTACTTTTGTAATGTAAAAGTACATGCACTTTTGTAATATGTAATTATATGTAAAAAATTCAAAAAATATCCCAAAGTCAATGATGATTCATCTTTGACTAGATATTTTAATATTTTAATCTTTTTCCATTTTGAAGGTTTCCCCCTATATATAGAGGAAACCTCTTTTGTAAAATCTATCTCTGGATAATTGAGAGGAAAAACTCTACTAAAATTGAGACACTTCTTGAGACTTTGTGCTCAATTTGTAAATCATATTTTATTAAATGAATAAGAAATAGGTTTATTTCAGACTTTGTGTTGGAGTAATTTATGTTACTTAGGAAATAGTTCTTATGTTCTCTTTCCTAATAGTCTCTCATATGTTTGATTTAATAAGCAAAGTGTATGTATTGAAATTATTTAAAGATGTTTCTAAAGGATAAAATAAAGACTTTAATCTGCTTTTATCTTGGTAACCCTTTTATTCATTATAGTTTTAGATGAAGACTTTGGGCTTTATTTCACTCTACTGTTACGTGTGTTCTGAATCAGTGAAGGAGGCAACGGAAGACTTTGTGCTTTCATGGGTTTTCTTGTGGACCTTGTTACTACTTCAAGAGATTTTTTGCTCTGCACTGGATACCATTCCTGAAAGAAGAGGAATAATTTTAGCCATCAATCGGGACTTCCCTCTTTTGTTCTTTGGACATCATCTCTGAAAAAAGAGAGATGGATGGTGTTATACTACCCTAAGTATTATTTTTTGCTTACTTATATATACATATAGCATATAAGTGATTCATAGGGTACCTCCCTTTGAAGAGAGGAGAGATTTATCTCATTAAGATGTGGTAAACCTAAACTTTTTGTGGCATAAATCTCCTTATACTATGGTTGATATACCTATTTTGTCATCAGTTAGTTGATGATAAAATATTCACCCGACAGGATTTAGATTCCAGATATTAGATTTTAGATTTTAGATTCTATTAGATGGGGATGGGGATGTGCCCTATATATATAAATCACTCAAAATATAAATCTATCTATGGGTATGTGCCATCACTGATTGATCACCAAGAAACATATTGAATCACTAACACTGGGATTTGGAACCTATCAAATTCCAACTAGATAGAAAGATAAGGGTTGTGCTACTACTGGATAGAAGATAGTGGCTATGCTATTTCCATATAAAATAGATATATAGGACTTGACCCACCTCTCTCTATATGGGGAATGTGGAATTGAATAAGAGAATGACTGAGCTAAGTAAGTACCTCTTTTAGGGAGGGTAAACTAACTAATCTCCCAAGCGGCCCCCTATCTATATAAGGGAATGTTGATCAAGCACCACATCATCTATAGGTGGTGAATATGAATAGGTAGACTTGGATGATGGCCCATCAAAAATATACCTGATAGGGCTCTGTGGTGCTCAACTACCTCCCCACTTATATGGGTGTGATCTTAGATGTAGGGATAAGGACTACCAATTATCACCTAGCCACCCCTATAGAATATCTATATATATATATATATATATATATATATATATATATATATATATATATATATATATATATATAGCTCAACATGAAGATGAAGTAGAATTATCTATAGGGGATAGGGTCCTCAACATAGGTCCTCATAAATCTATCTTTGTAGTTCTCAATAGATAGATAGGGCACACACTCTATATAATATAGAGAGGGGGCCAATTGGTACTTTACCTTCTAGCTATCGAGAGGAGGGTCCCTATCTCCCCCATCTAGTTAGAGGGGGGAACTCAACCAATCAACTCTAGTAACCCCCTCTCTATATGATAGGGTTAGATCCACCCCTCTATATATAGGTGGCTATGAGCCTATCTATCTATCTATCTATTTAGGACCCCCTCTCTCTAATTTATATATGGGGTGCCATATAGAGTAGATTAGATAAGATTAAATCTATATAGGGCCAAAGAAAATCTATCTTGGGGAGGCTCTCTATATATATGGGGAGCCCCTAGAGTTTTTTTAGCATCTCCCCTCTCTATATATAGGATAGGAAGCTAAACTAAACTCAATCAACTTAACTTTATATGGTTGGGTTGCCCCCCTCCCCCCTCTATATAGATTATGATAGATAGTGGCCCCCTCCCCCTATTATAAATAGATTTAGATAGAGTTAGAGATGGGCCTCCATCTAAATATATTTAGATAGAGTTAGAGGGGGGCCTCTATATAAAAAGGGTTTTTTTGGCCTATATATAGATTGATTAATGATAGACAGTTGCCCCCCCCTCTCTATATATGTCTCGAGTTTAGTTTAGTTTAGTTTAGTCTAGTCTAGTTTAGTTTGGTTTAGTTTAGTTTAGTTATATATATAGGGGGGAGGGCCAAAGAAACTCTCTATTGGGCCAAAAAGAACCTTATCTTGGGGCCCTCCCCCAAGATAGAGCCCATTAAATGTAAATATAGAGGGTGGCCGCCCTCTCCCTCTCCCTCTCCCTCTCTATAAAATGGGGATGGGGATGGGCCCCCCCACCCCATATATAAATGAGACTCCCCATAGAGAATATAGACTCTATCTCTATCTCTGATGGGGTCTAGTTTTTTTGGCCTAAGCCCTATCCTATATATCTATCTAGGTTTCTTTGGCCCAATCCCTATATATTTATTTGGGCTTATCTAATCTATATATGGTAGATCCCCATAAATATAGAGAGGGGGGAACCACCCTAGATAGATCTAGCCTAGATAGATATATAGGGCTAGGACCCTCCCTATATCTATCTTCTCTTATCTTGAGCATAGCCCCCCATCTCTCTACAAGGTCAGGTCTATCGAGATGTAAGTATAGCCCCCCAATAGATATAGATAGAGCCCATTAAACTCTATATGGTAGGACCCCCCCTCTCGACCCGCCTTCTTAACCCTATATAGAGAGGGAGGTCGAGAGGGGGGGGGGTCAAGAGGGGGGTCGAGAGGGGAGGTCTATTGAGACATATATATAGATGGAGTAGTGAATACTGAGGCATAAGAGTCTAGTCTAGTCTAGTCTATATAGTCTCTGGGCCCATTCTTACCTCTACAAATGAGATATGCATATACCCTTAGATAGAGTTGGGGCCTTAAAATCTATATCTATTTAGGGATTGGGCCAACCCTGCTCACTACCCCTAGCTAATCTCTTAGGGGGCATAGACTCATATCATATCATGTATCTAATCTATATCTAGTCAAAGCTACTCTATAGTCTTCAGTATTTAGTCCCTAATTGACACCACTCTTATTGCATAGATAGAGCCTATAGATAGATAGATCAGAGCATATCTACTCATCCCCATCCCCCATCCCCCATCCATATATATCTAGATCTAGTTAGGAGCATTTCTCATCTAGTTGGTACTCTATAGAATATCTTATTTAGACACCCTAATATTTACAGATTAAAGTAGAGGTGCCCCCGCAATAGAGAGAGCCCCTCTATATTTAAACTAACTCAAATTAAATATATATGGTTGGCCAAAGATAGAGTTAATCAGTCTATATAGAGGGCCAAAAAAATATATCTTGAGGGGGGGAAACCATATTAAAGTTGAGTTAGTTTAAATATAGAGGGGCTCTCTCTATTGTGGGTGACCTCCCTATAGATCTTATCTTTAGGGTAGGGCCGAATTCATTAGTCCCCATTCATATATAATGGTTAAGTGAGCTACTCATTAGTAATGAGAATATATAAGTCATTTTTTTAGAGAATGAGAATTTATAGGGCATTTCATTAGAGATATAGTGATGGCCCCACTGTATATATCTCTCCCAAGCAGAGCATATAGATTGAATAGTCTAGATAGTATGGATCGAGCAAAGCATATAGATAGTATAGATCGAGCAGAGCATATAGCTTATAGAGAGACCCTATCCATTATATATTTATGGGCTAGGGGCCCATTGGCATGAGTCTTTGCCCATATATAGATAGGCCCTAACCTCCTCAATCTATTGATAGAGTCCCTCTCTCCTAGCTATATCTAGTGTAAAGAGAGCCTATATATCTCGGGGGGCCTCATGTATCTATAGGTAGTAGGATCATGAGCTCCCTATATATATATAGTTACCCATGATTTCTGGTAGAATAGTAGGTGAGCTATATATAGATTCTACAATCTAGATTTTAGATTAGTTGCATGTGAGCTATCTATATCTATAGGCAGTGACCATGTATCTATAGGAATTAATATATATGGGCCTCATGAGCTATATCTCTCTAGGGGTTGAGGAGGTAGAGGGCACAATAAGAGAGTTCAGGTCAAGGTCTAGTTGAGGTCCCTATTTGTCTATATGGCACCCATAATTTATGCACCCATATAGATAGAGGGGGTTGAGCACCTACTCTATAGAGGAGAGCTCCCCCAACTCTATCTAGGGCTGCAACTCCATATCTAATCTCTTATGGGAGTTAGTTTAATAAAGAGGGGAGAGGGGAGGGGCTCGATATAGATATTATCTATGGGGTGGGGGCATGGTATATATTAACTATGGATTTCTATGCGGACCCCCCACCCCCCACAGTATATTATTTCATTGGCATGGTTTCTATTTTCTTGGCACCCCATAGATAGATTTAGATTTATCCCTATATATAAATATGGGATTTAGATTTAGATTTAAATGTCAATGAGAGAGTTGGGGCCTATAGATATATAGATTGTCAAGCTATGCTCTAGATTATACCTATATAGTGGGGCCCTTATCTATCTATCTATCTATCTATCTATCTATCTATCTATATGGGAAATATAGGCTATTGATTCACCCCTATATATATCTATATATTAGTTGGCCTGTACCTTAGAGCTATGCCCCATCCCCTCTATCTATATCTGGGGGGGTTACCTATCTATCTTATCTCTATGCTCAACCTATAGATCTATAGGTAGTGGGGCCATACCATATAGATATATAAACTGCCATAGAGAATTAGGATACCCTATGCGCATTGGCTAGTCCCTTAAAGCTATGCCCCATTGGCCAATAGAATACTAGTGGGGATCTATATGGGTTTCATTTGTCACCACCTCTATATATCTATAGATAGATATTAGTTGGCCAGTACCTTAGAGCTATGCCCCTCACACACACACACACACACACACACACACACACACACACACACACACACACACACACACACACACAGGGTAATAAGGCCCCCTATCTATCTATATGGGATATATAGGCTATTGATTCACCCCCTATATATATAAATTAGTTGGCCAGTACGTTATAACCCCACCCATACTAGCTTCAGTTATTCACCCAACCTTCTCGTATACAGTGGGGTTTATTTGCCATATAGAATACCCTATGCCATGATATATAAGCTGCCCTATCTATCTTATCTCTATGCTCTATATAGTGGGGTTCATCCCCAACTCTATCTAGGCACCCCTAGATTAGATCTATCTATGGTCAGTGGGGACATCTAGATAGATAGGGCCTTATCTATTTTCGGCACTCGACCTAGCTTGAATACTCTCTCTGGGGTGAATCAACTATCTAGATAGGGGCTATGCTTTGGAGCCATATCTATCTAGAATTCCATATAGATATAGATAGTGAGATACATATAGATATAGATATAGATAGGGGGTGGGGATTAGATAGATATATAGGCTATTAATTCACCCCCTATATAGATATTAGTTGCCTAGTGATTCGCCCAACCTTCTCCCCCAACACCTATCTATTTGGGGGCCCCATTCTACTCATATATAGATCTAGATCTACCATATATAGATTAGATAACCCCCCTCTCTATATAGATGGCATATATAGGGCTTAAGGGGGATACGATAAGAATGGATAGTTGATTGGATAGTCAACCCACTGGTTGAGTGCATGAATCTCCTAATCAACATAGATAGGGATTGAGATAAATGGAAATGGCCTTCACTTCAAATTTCCCCATTAATTTTGTCATTGACCCTATTCACATTCCTATGATGGCCTAGGAACATGCTCATTCTTTAGGCATAGAGAAACCTTTGAATTGTGAGGTACCATTACAAGCTCAATATATACGAGTGTCATTTTGAGAAATCACTCAAATTTTGAATCATTTACTTGCTCCAACCACTCATGCTATGGATGTGGGAGCATTAATGCCATTCCTGTGGGCTTTTGAGGAGTGGGAGAAATTGTTAGAATTCTATGAGAGAGTCTTAGGAGCCAAGATGCATGCCAATTACATATGACCTAGTGGAGTGGCACAAGATCTACCTCTTGGCTTATGCTGAGATATTTAGGACTTTACATGACAATTTGCTTCCCTTATTGATGAATTAGAAGAGATGTTAATTGGCAACCATATTTGGAAACAATGATTAGTGGATATTAGTACTATCACTACACAATAGGCCAATGATTGGGGATTTAGTGGTGTAATGCCAAGAGGTTTAGGAGTATGCTAAGATTTGAGAAAAGTAGCACCTTATGATGCCCATGACCAATTAGATTTTGATGTACCAATGGGTATCAGGGGGAGATTCCTATGATCGCTACTATATCTACATTGAAGAGATGCAATAGAGTCTGAGAATCATTATGTAATGTCCTAATCAAATGCTTGGTGGCATGGTGAAAGTTGATGATCATAAGCTATGTCCCCCATCATGATGCCAAATGAAAATCTCTATGGAATCCTCAATCCACCATTTCTAACTCTATATAGAGGGTTTTTTGTACCATATTCTTCTACCTATACCATAATCGAAGCACCTAAAGGAAAATTTGGTGTATTTTTGGTCAATAATGGGAGAAATCGTCCCTATCATCATAGAATAAGATCACTTGGCTTTGCCCATTCACAAGGACCTGATTCTATGTCCAAACATCAAATGCTAGCAGATGTGGTCACCATCATCGATACTCAAGATATTGTGTTTAGAGAGGTAGATAGATAGGTATAGGTGGTTTCTCACCTTCATTACAAGCCAAGAACACCTGATGGGTTGAGATCATGTGCTCATGATTACACCACAATCATGCATCTTGTTACATATATAGTATGCTATGGCATCACCATCACTATAACATCATTGATATAGCCAACCAATAGAGTATGGTATCACCATCACTGTACCTCAATTTGGTACAGTGTCACCATCACTATCACCAATATGGTATAGTATACATCAGGGTGATCCATCCCCTATCTAGAATCAATCCCATGTAGATAGATCCATGGTATAGTGGTTAATTGGCACCCCTATCTATATATATCTGATTCATTATATAGAATCAATCTAATTAATAATATATAGTTAAGTTCTAAAGGGGGAGGGGGTGAGCATAGTGAATACCCCTCAAGCCCTATATATCCCATTTATATAGAGAGAGGGCCTATCTAATCTGCTATGGCAAATCTAGATCTATCTAGGCTACCATATAGATTTTAATGGGCTCCCCATATATATCGAGAGGGGGCAGCCCTCTTCCTCTCTATAGAATGGGGATGGGGATTCTAGCACCAATAGAGAGAGTTTTTTTGCCCTCTCCATATATAGGAAACTAACTCAATCCCCATAGACCCCATATATATAGATTAACTTAGCTCCCATCTATATAAAGAGTAGAGGGGTTGCCAAAAAAATGATAGACAGTGGCCCCCCTCTCCCCAAATATCTAGCCCATTAAACTTATATTTCTATGGTGGCCCTCTCCCATATAGATATAGGGGCCCAAATATCTAGCCCATTAAACTTTTATTTCTATGGTGGCCCTCTCCCCTCTCTATATAGATGGGATGGGATGGGATTAGATTACAGTGATAGAAAATTGGGGGTGGCACCCCTCTCTCTCTATATATGGGGAGCCCCTCTCTACATATAGTAAACTAACTCAACTTTATATGGTTGGGTCTCTCTTCTCTATATAGATTATAGATTAGAGTTAGATAGAGTTTATATAGAGGGGGGCCAAAGAAACACTATCTTTGGTCCCTCTATAGAAACTAACTCTAATATAGAGTGTGCCAATGCCCCCCATCCCATATCTAAACTGAATGGTAGACTCTAGCTATATACTATGGGGGTGAGCGTAGCGAATACCCCTCAAGCCCTATATATCTATCTGGGTTTCTTTGGCACTCTCTCTATATAGAGTAGAGTCTAGCACCAATAGAAAGAGTTCTTTTGGCCCTCTCTATATATAGGAAACTAACTCCCATCTATATATAGAGGCACTTTAGATGGTTGGCCAAAAAAACCTGATCTATTGGGGGTGGCCCCCCCCCAAGCCCTATATATCCCCCATATATATAGAGGGGGGGCCTATCTATAGGGTGGCCCTCTATATAAACTAAATTAAACTAAACTAAACTAAACTAAACCAAACTAAACTAAACTAAACTAAACTAAACCTATATAAAATAAACTAAACTAAAATAAAATAAACTAAACTAAACTAAACCTATATAAACTAAACTAACTCTAATATAGATGATGCCAATAAAATCTATCTATATCTTGCCACCCCCTCTATCTCTATCTGTCATAGTGAATCTAGACTATTCCCCCAGTCTTGTTATCCCCCTCTCCCTAGATCCCCTCTAAATTGAAAGGTCAAGGGATGAGGGTGAATCCACTCTCTATCTATCATAGTGAATATAGACTATGCCCCTCCCCCCCCAAGATAGAGTTTTTTTGGCACCCCTCTATATAGATGGGGAGTTTCTTTGGACCTCTATATAAACTAAACTAACTCTAATCTATACCATGCCAACTAGAGACTAAAATTAGATAGTGCCAATGAAACTCTATCTCTATCTCTATATAGTGCCAATGCCAATGAAACTCTATCTTTATCTCTATCTCTATCTCTGTATAGTGCCAATGAACCTCTATCTCTATCTCTATATCTTCCAATTAAACTATAGACTGTGTCCCCCCCACCCCATAGATAATATCTAAACTCAATGCCAATGGCCCCCACCCCATATCTAAACTGAATATAGACTCTATCTCAATCTCTATATAGTGGGGGCCATCCCACTATGGTTCCTTAATTGCCCCTATAGATATAAGTGGGCCCCCTATCTATATAGATTTTGTTCTCTCTCCCAACAACCTACTATAGAATAGATAGTTGATAGCTGGGAGAGAGCCCCTTAGATGGCATATGGCCTAATGAAGGAAGGGTTTTAGAGTCTCTGTGCAAGCAGTATGTGGTGAGATTCACAAGTATGATTACGAGGGGGGAGTTCATGTCTATTGCACAGTGTGGTGGCCTACCCCATTTGTCCCATGATCTATGGGTCCACTGGAGTGGCCCACTTTGATCAATTATCCAAGATTTTGACTGGATATGAAATGACTTTATTTGGTGCTTGATTTGGTGGTATTTTTGTATGGATTATATTCATCATTGTAGGATCTTTATCCAAGATCACTGCAGTTCCATTTCAGGCAATTGTAGGATGACTACCTATGGGTGGTTGATAGATTGTAGCCAATTGATGAAACTAACTCTCTGAGAGGATAGGAAATTTATGGGCTTGACAACTATCTATAGTCACACTTGCCCCCCCCATAGATAGATGAGATAGGGCTGGCGACCTCCACTATTGATTCTGTTAGGCACTTGGCTAATGGAAAGGTTAAGCGATCCCATATAGTATAGAGGGGAGGCCTTCTAGATAATATATATTAGATTTAATTTCTATATATATATATATATATAGGGCCACCCCCAACTATATATAGTTAATCGATCTATATAGAGGGGGGAGGGGGGGCAACCCCTAACCCTATAAAGTGAAGTGTAGTTGATTTAATGGGCTAGACTCTATATATAGAGAGGCCCCCCCTCTCTATATACATGGGGAGCCCATTAAACTCTATATGGTGGCCTAGAGAGATCTATATCTACCATAGATAGATTAGATAGGCCCTCTTTCTATATAGATGGGATATATAGGGCTTGAGGGGTATTCACTATGCTCACCCCATAAAAAGTCTAGAGAAGCCTATATATCTATTCCCATCTATATCTAGAATTTAAGTGGGTGGGGATTAGATAGATATATAGGCTCCCTCTCCTTCCTCTCCCTCTCCCTCTCCCTCTGCCTCTGCCTCTCCCTCTCTATATAGATGGGATGGGGATGGGGATTATAGTTAGATAGAGTTTAAGTTATATATATAGGGCCACCCTATAGATAGGGCCTAGATAGATAAAGTTTGGGGGGAGGGACCTATCCCTATCCTTATCCCTATATATCAGAGTATGAGGATAGGGCTATCCATCCCAGATGGATACCATCTATAGTTAGAGGGGCTCACCCCTCACCCCCTCTAACTAAAATAGATATGGGATAGATAGGGCTTGGCCTCTCAGTGCCCCCCTTTATTTACTCTATATGGGAGAATTAGGTTGGCCTATCCACTATAGATAAAGTTTATTGATAGTGGAGGCCATCAATCTATCTATATATAGAGGGGTCCCCTACTCTCTCAGCCAAAAAAACTCTCTATTAGAAGGGAACTTGATAGATCAAGGGAATGTATGCTCTCGACTGATAGGGAGAGGAGAGCGTGACTCATCACTTCCTCATAAGGGTGTTGAGACCATATCATGTCACGTGCCTTTCTCCTTAGCCACCCACCTAGAAGAGCCACTCATTCCATAGTGTTGTCTCATAAGATAATCACTATGAATCAAAGTTCTCTCTTAGTCAACTATCCACCTAGTGAAGTGCAAATGTAATAGTAGAATGCCATGGTGAATGCATGCTCTTGCACTAACACTAGCTTTCACTAACACAACACAACACAACACTAATATTGTGGCTCTGATTTGGTGTGCCTCCTACTTGTCAATGTAAAAAGAGTGACAAGGTTTAGATTCAAAAGTGACTTAGCATGGGAGCTGATCACCCAACAACTCTCTAGGAACAATGGGAAAAAGGACATGTTGATAATGAAAACCTTAGGGGGATATATCCATGAGATATAATGGTGAATAACTATATTCTCCAAAGGAAAACCCCAGCTGGAAGTCTAAGGACCTTTAATACCAACATCCAATGCTTCACACCCCCTAGATAGATATATAGGCTATCACCATATAGATAGAGTGGGGGGTTTTCATAGATATGGGCCCTCCCTCCCCCTCCTCAACTTTGAGTTAGCCCTATAGAGAGTTATTTTTATCCCCATCTATTTACCCATCCCATCTATCTAGATAGGGATAGGGACAGGTATAGGATAGACAGACACAAGATGCGGGTAGTCCCCTACATATAAAATTCTCTCCCATCAACCTATGTATATAGGGGTGAGAGAGTGCTGACAACCAATTATAGATGCCCCAAATATACATAATGGGTTGTTTCTATATAATTTTTGCTTTCTACATTCAAAGAGAGGAAATGAGAAACTAAGAAGAATGGTCTAAGGCTTGTATGTACCTGGATGAAGTCATGCACACCATTATCTAGACATCGTGAGAACTCTTCTTTGGTTGTGGAGGATGACACCTGCAAAAGAAAGAGACTAAGACAAAGAAGGCGTTAGATTAGGAGATGGTGGGTTATCAAGCAAAAGCATGATCTTGGAAGTACAAAGACTTCCTTAAGGGATGTCAACCCACTAATTAATGAAAATAATGTTTGATAAAAGGAAGAATGATAAAAGACTGAAATGATTGAAGATTGAAAAGGAAATGGAAGCAAATGCTTACCTAAATGTTGCTATCAACCTGGTCACAATCGCTGACATCGGTGGTCCTATCGACGTCGATTGTTAGGGTCTACTGACATCAGTTAGTCTATCGATGTCAATTGGGGCAGTGGTCTATGGATGAGGTCTGGTTGATTTTTTGGTTTGTGGATGGGTCTGAGAAAGGCTATGGCTCTGGTTGAATGGTTTGGGGGTCTAGGTCTGAGAGTCTAGTTGAATGCTCTGTACAGGGTCTTTACAGGCAGAAAGAATGGTCTGAAAGAGAGACCAAATAGAAGATAAAGGCAATAGAGAGATAGGGAGATAAGGATTTAGATCTAGTCTGGTCTGGAGTGTGGCTTAGAAGCAATAAATAGAAAACTAATTACAGAGACATTATAAGCTATTGAAAATGACATAATAGAAAAGTACTTACCTCTTGCCTACTAAAGAAGAAGTGTAGGAGGTTAGGTTACTGATGTACCTATTATTGATGTAAAAGACTATTGCAAGGTGGGGCTCCTAATACCTATTGTGCTTACTGGTGTAGAAGCCTACTATGTGTACTTGAGAGAGAGAGTGAGAGGTCTAACAGAAAGATTAGCTGATTGATTGATCATATTGTAAGATTCAAGAGTCAGATGAAGAGCCAGGGTGAAGAGAGGATAACGAATGTAGAAAACTATTATGAAAGAAACTGACACTGGTAATACCACCAATGTCGATCGACAGTTGATCGATGTCGGTGGCTAGAAGGCAGGAAAAAGGCTAAAAATAGCCTTTCGTCCATTTTCCCAACTGCCGGGTTTAAGTGGTGGGGTGAGAAATGGTCGAGAGAGGTAAAATGGGTGCGAGGATGAGGAATAGGTCATAAATGGGTCATGGGGGGATGAAGGGAATCCAAAGAAGGGCATCCTAGGGTGGTGAGGTGGCAAGGGAGAGAGAATTATTAACTTAAAATAAGATAATTATTTCAAATTAATAAGACATAGGTTATGAGTGTCAAAGTGGATGAAGGGAACCAAGGGGAGAGAGGATGAGGAGGATGACCAAGGGAGTAGACATGATTTTAGTGTCTACATTTGCCCCTTTTTGTCTTGTTGGTTATTCTGGATGAATTGCAAGACAAAAATAGGAGTTGATTGCCCCAGGTGTAGGATGAGATTGATTTTATCTTGTTGGTTGTTCAAGTGAATTGCAAGACAAAAATAGGAGGGTTGGTTACCTCAATTATGGATGAGGTATTCCCCCTCAAAGTAGGAGTCAAGGGAAGGGAACATAGAATTGGGTGCTGATTTGACAAAGAGTGGATGAAGATGGTGAAGATGGAGTGAGCACGCTGCAATAGTCGTGATTGCGTGCATACCACTTCATGAGATGATCAGGTCAAATTATCGCAGGTCAAGGGTCGAGGAGTGCCAAAATTGAAGTAACCAGGCCCCAGCATTTAGTTGTAACTAATCAGGTTATTCAATCTAAGCTAAAGCTCTAATGGTCATCATGTTCTAGGTATCTCAGGCTCAGGAAGTGCTCTTGGAAACATGAAAGTGTCACAAGTAGTGGGGATCAACTGGCTTGCGATCCTATACTTGTGAGGGTCAAAAAATGGGCTGTGCACAATTTTGCTAACTAGTCATGAGGTAGCATACATGCAAAAACAACCAAGGCAAAGTGGTCTTAGAAGTGGTCATGGTCGGAGGAGATAGGCATGATCTCCAATGGTCATTGGTCGAGTGGATGGATGGGTGAAAGAATGTGGCTGAGCTAACCTCAAAAGATGTTGTGTGATCTGAGTGCTACCTACATAGCCCTTGTGTGAAGGGTCTCAGGCTAATGTAGTTCTCCCTAAAAGGGAGGAATGGTCAAAGTGATGGAATTGGTCTTGGTTGAGGTCAAGGCCATGGTCAAAAGGAGGAATGGCTTGTCCATCAAAGAGACGAACAAATGAGGGTGGTTGAGTTAACCCTAGAGGACATCGTGTCAACTAAGTTCTGCCTACATAGCCCCTATTGTTAGGGCCTCAGACCAATGTAGTTTAGATAGAGGGGTCAAAGAGGTCGATAGGTTGGTTTGGTCATGTGTTGGAATGATGAGGATAAGATGATGTCAAAGCATTGTCTAAATGATGTATTTTGTAACATTGGTTGAGGGGTCTTTCATGCCTAGAAATTTTCCATATTCGTGATGGATGTATGCTAAAAATGAATTGAGGTCTATTTATGCTTCAGCAAGTAATGGTTTATGCTTAACATAAATTGTGTCTGGTCGATAGTTTCCATGTGTATTGGTGTCCATAGAAACTATGTGAAAAGGATGAGGACGATGTGCAATGTCATGATGTCATGTTGTTGGTCTAAAAATATTGGGTTGGCTTGGTTGGGTAGAAAAAGGTTTGGTTGAATGTGGCCAAAGTGTGAAAAATAAGTAAAAGGCAAATTGCTCTTTCATTAACAAGGACCAGAATGAAAGCATAGATAGGGGTTGTTAGAACAAAGAGCCCCATTCATGCATCACGTCATTGACCAGGGGTTGTTCTAGAGAAGTACTTGAATCACTTGACATTAAGTGAGCTCGAAATCCCATGAGTATGTTGGGGTGATAAGTAGGATTACGTGATATGAGAGGAAGGGGTAACCCCTTTTGTGGTAGGAATAACCTTGCCCCTTTTATAGGTGACCCAAGAACAACTATAGGTATGTCCATGACTTAAGAGTTTGTCAGTCTTTTTTTTTTGGTGTAGACTGATTGATGTGGGAAGTCTGCATTGGGATGTTACTTTACTTGGTGGTCATATATGTGAAGCTGATCAATGCGGGAAGCTTCAAAAAGAGTGTTATCTGTAGCAATATTTAGTCATAGCCATCCTTCAAGGGAGTGGTCTATATTTTGCTTTAAATGTTTTTGATATGACTTTGGCCTAACTGTCTTTCAAGGGAGCAGCCTAGTAATATAGCAACTATGTAGCTGTCCTTCGAGGGAGCAGTCTACATTTAGAGTTTATGACCTTTGATATGATAGGTATCCCATTTTGATATATTTTTGACTGAAGTTTTTAGCCATGGATGAGCCTCTAGAGGTTTAAGGGTTCCCTTTTATTAAGACAAAGCATTACTGCTTGACAAAAGGGTTGACAAATGTTGAGAAAAAGGGTTGAAAGGAATAGTAATGACAATGATAGGGGGTTGCTCAAGGGACAAGCTCAAGTAAAATGTCAAGTGATCGAGTACTCAACTAACAGTAGAATGGTCACAGATGTAAGGCATTAAAGGGCTCAAGTTCTAATAAGTCCCTGGGCCATGCTTGTGCATTATGATAAGGTCAGAGTCAATTAGGAGCAAATTTGCCCCATTTGCCTCTTCAAGATTGGTCATGTGTTGATTGATGTTGGATGTGAAGTTGGTTGATATGGTCGTTGATTGGTTGAGAATGGTTAAATGTTTTGATAAAAAGGTTGGTTGAATGTTTGGGTTGAATGTCTGGTCGAGGTCATGATTGATGATTGGTCAATGTCTAGTTGATATTTGTTGATATTTGGTCGATGGTTGGGTTGTAATTGGTATTTGGTCGATGATTGGTCAAAATTGGTCGAGATTGGTTGATGCGTGATCGAAGTCATGATTAAAAGGTTGGTTGAATGGTTGGTCAATATTTGGTCGAGATTGGTATTTAGTCAATGATTGGTCAATGGTTGAGTTGAATGTTTGGTTGAGGTCAAGTTGATGCTTGTTTGGTCGAGACATGGTCGAGGCTTGGTTGAGGCCTAGTCAAGGTTTAGGATTAAAAGAGTGATTGATGTTTGGTCGAGACTGGGTCGAAAGGTTAGTCAAGGCTTGGATGAACGTTGAATTCCCCTAGTGAGTAGGGAGAACGTTTGACAAATTAGTCAAGGTTGAATGAGGCTTGGTGGTTAGATTGACTGTGTTGATGTCGAATAAGGGGGTTAAAGGTGGCAAAGGGACCATAGTCTGGCATGGAGATCCTGATTTAAGTGATGAGGTATGAGAAGCATGGGTTGGTGTTGATTATTTGTTGAAGGGGTGGTCAAGAGGATCCTTGATGAGAAGGGTATCCTTTTTTTGGTGTTGATGAGTGATAGCTTTAAGAGCACAACAATGCTCAGTGTCATGTCCTAGAGTGTGGTGATAATGATAGAATTTAGAGTTGTCAAACCAAGATGGTCTTGATCAGAGAGTCGAAGAGTGGGGCAGTGTTGAAGGCTTGTTGCTAACATGGTCAAGAAGAAAGGTGTCATTCCCTAGACATTGGTGAATGACAACCTTGAAGGCACAATAATGCTCAGTGTCATGCCTAGGCATGCGATGATACGCACAAATCTGAGTGTTATCAAACTAGGGTGGTTTTGGTCTGAGAGATTGATATAATTTAAGAGGCAAGAGATTGATGCGAGAAGACTGGAACAATTGCTATAACAACAAGGCATAAGAACCTGCTAATGGGTTTGTGTGTCTTGTTGTAATGGGGGTTGATGACTTTGGTTTAGGAGGTGTTGGTCGATGGATTGGAGGAGATATATATCTGATGGGTTGAGAGAGTAATGGAGGTGACTTGCCTCTCTGAAGTACGGGAGTGGGAAGCACTCCTATTAGGGTAGATGGATGTGGGCCCAAGATTGAGGGTATTGATGAAGGTGGGGGAGGAGTCCTCCAGTGTGGTTTAGTGGTCTTCTTTGGTTTGGGTTGAGGACCACCATTGTATGAGGTGAGGTTAGATGTGGACAGAGGTGAGTGAGATGTAGCAATCTCTGGCAAAAGGTAAGAGGAAACCATGACTGGGTCTTCCTCGATCAAAATGGGTAGAGAGACTAGGTCTTCTCTTGGTGGAGAAGAAATAGGAGAGTGCGGCTCCTCGAGAGGGCAGAGGGCAGGGATGATGGTGCCTTCTATTTTTGGTTAAGGAGTAGGCAAGGTATGGTCCTCCATTGGTAGGAGGAAGGACGAAGGTGGGGCTAATGGCATAGGTATGGTCAAGGCATCCTCCAATATAAGAGAGGTTAATAGAAGACTAATAGGAGAAGAGGATTCTTCATCTTGTGATGGACGAATAGGGGAAGAAGACTCTTCCACCTGTGAAGGAGGTTGGTCAAGGATAAGAGGTGAGACCATGTTGACTATGTGTATGTCATGCTCTTGGGAGCTATCGGTCATGGTCTGCACATGGTTTTGAGTAGGTGGATGATTAGGAAAAGGTTGTTTGAAGATATTGATGTGTTGGTTGGGTGGGGCATTCAAGTTGTCTAAAATGAGGTCACCCTTGTCGATCATGTCTTGGATGATGTTTTTAAAGGTTCGGCAATTGTTGATGTCATGGCCTTGGATGTGGTGAAAGTGACAGAAGTCGGCCCCCCTATACCATGTAGAGAGGGCTTTTGAAATGTCAAATTGAGGTGGTCAGATTGGAGGGAGATTGAGGACCCCCTACTTGATGAGTTTTTCCAAAATGGAAGCGTATGATTCTCCAAGCAGAGTGTATGAACGCTGGATGTACCATTATTGGAATTGTTTGGTGATGCTTAAAGATGTAAAAGGTTGAGAGTGATTAGTTGTTATCAAGCATGGTGATCTAATGACCATAGTTTTGGCCACTCCTTTGGGTTTGGAGTGGGAAGAAAAAGGTCTGGAAGAAGAAGGGCCAGTAGTTCTTACATTAGTATTATGCAATTTGACCTTATCCTCTTTAATGGCATGGAGTTTGAGCTTTCGGGCCATGGTGAAAGCTTTGTCAAAGGTGCAGAATGTTTGAATCCACAAGGTAGAAGAGATGTTCCTAGCACATGCTCAAGAAAAGAGCTCGATGAGCTCAGGTTGAGGCAAGGAGAAGGAGAGCTGGTTGATCAAGCCTCTCCAATGGGTGACAAAATCAGCTATTGATTCATCGTCAAATTACCTGATGGAGTAGAGGTATGTGATTGAGACTTGTTTGGTGATATTGATAAAAAAATGGTCGAGAAATAATTGGGCAAGTTAAATGAATGAAAAGATAGAATGTCTGGTAAGAGAGCTATACCAGTCAAGGGCAAGGCCAGAGAGTGACATGGGGAACATGCGTATAAGTAACGCATCATCGTGGGCTATGAGATAACAAGCATGTCTGAATGCCCGTAGATGTTGTTGTGGGTCTTCCTTACTTTGGAAATGAGAAAAGTTAGGAAGCTCCCACTGGTTGGGGTATGGTCAGATCAGGATAGAGGGATGAATGTGTTCATTGCAAATTTGCTCATACAAGAGAGCATTGCGTGAACCAAAAATAGAGATCTCGATACTAGACATTTTATCCATCAGTATTTTGATGAGATCTATTGACAGATTGGTAGATGGGGTGCCCCCTAGGTTGTAGGGTGCTTGAAAGATGCTAGAAGGGGCATACGACATAGTCAGTTGCGCTTGTAGGGGCATAACATATGTGTAACTAGTCACAGGGACAAAAGTGGAGGCCAAGGGTGGTTGGGTCATGAAGGTAGAAGGCATAAGTTGATTGGATATCACCAAAGGTGGTTGAGTGGTGGCATTGGCAAAAGGGGAGGTAGACACTCTTGCATTTATGGGCACAAGAGTGTGTGGGGTTGAGACAATCAAGTTCTGGTATGATGTAGAACTTGGTTGAATTGCGTGTGGTTGAGGGGGTAATGAAACCCTGATGGAGGTTGGTCTAAAAATATATGGGGATGCCAAACTTTGCATATTGGCCATAGTCAGATTAATGGTTGAGGCAAAAGGCTAGGTAGTGGTTGGTGTTAGTGTCATCGCTGCTTCACTCAAAAAGTCTCGTGTTGGGTTTCTTGCGAGATAGTTTTGCAGGGCTATGACATTGAGGTCCAAGAATCTTTCAAAATCTTGGTCCCCTTCATGGAAAATGGGAGTCTGGGTCAGGGTCAGTTGAGTAGGATTTATTTTGGTCTATGAGTGGAACTCCATTATAGGACTGGTTATGGACGGGGAAGGTAGAAGTGATTGATGGTTAGCGTGGTCAAGAAGAGCCTTAGTTAGACTGCATGTCAAAACCATTCAAGGCAAGAAGAGGTTCAGTTTTAGAAACTATGTTTTTCCAATTTTAGAAATTCAGAATGTGATTTTTGGCAAAAAAAGGGGTTGGGTTTTAGGCTGTTGTTTTGAAAAAAGGGACTGTGACAGTGATCGACGTCAGTTGAAAAATTGGTGATCGGTCAGATAACTGATGCCGGTGAGAAGGTGGCCGATGTCAGTGGTAAAGCTGATGTCGTTGATTGTGGTTTCCAAAAACTCAAAAAATTTGAAGATTCTTGGAAAAAAAGGAAGAAGAACATCCTCACTAGCTCAAACAAGCAGATGGGAATAGAAAAATAGAACACAAGTAGGTCCTAAGCATTAAATCCTAAGAATCAACTTTTAGAATCCTGTTGGCTTATGCCTTAAAGTGATGTTTGGGAGGTTGGCTTTTAGAATGGGTCCTAGAAGAGGTAGTCTATGGATGGTTTCAGGTTTGTTTAGCACTCAAGAGTCTGGGTTAGGTTCCGTACATGGCCTGGTGCTAAGGAGCAAGCTCCCCTCACTTCACGAGCCCAGTGATAAGCTGGTCTCACTTAGCCAAAATATACTTTCCCTAGAGATTATCCTCTCCTAGAGAATAGAGCGGGCTTTCCCCTCGATGGTGAAATCCAAGTGGGATTGCCGGGACAGGTAAGGTATTCGCTGGGTGATGAAATCCTAGTCGGGCCTTGTCTTAGGTAAGTTTTGATGTTTGATTTGGTGCAAGTGGTTTGGTTGTGTAACATAAAGTGGACTACGATTAATTCATGATGCAGTTATTAATTACTAGGTGTGGACTAAGAAATGCAAGGAAGCAAAAATGAAATGCAATGTGTTTTAAGCCCAAGTCAAAATGTGAGTTCGAATGAAAACAAGTTGAGAAAGGGTTGAAGAATATGACTTTTGACTAGTCTATGATGCAAGAAAGAAAAGAAAAGTTCTTTTTAATCTCGCTAATGGTGTCGTTTAGAAGGGAAGAAAGAGGTGGAAAGGGAGAAACCTAATGCAAATATATGAATAAAAAGAAAACCCAAGGAAGACCCTAAGGTCCCACTGGGCATGCCAGAATGTTTCTATACAATTTTTGCTTTCTACATTCAAAGAGAGGAAATGAGAAACTAAGAAGAATGGTCTAAGGCTTGTATGTACCTGGATGAAGTCATGCGCACCATTATCCAGACGTCATGAGAACTCCTCTTTGGTTGTGGAGGATGACACCTGCAAAAGAAAGAGACTAAGACAAAGAAGGCGTTAGATTAGGAGATGGTGGGTTGCCAAGCAAAAGCTTGATCCCAAAAGTACAAAGACTTCCTTAAGGGATGTCAACCCACTGATTGATGAAAATAATGTTTGATAAAAGGAAAGATGATAAAAGACTGAAATGATTGAAGACTAAAAAGGAAATGGAAGCAAATGCATATCTGAATGTTGCTATTGGCCTGGTCACAGTCACCGACATCAGTGGTCCTATCGACGTCGGTTGTCAGGGTCTACCAACATTGGTTAGTCTACCGATGTCAGTTGGGGCAGTGGTCTGTGGATGAGGTTTGGACAATTTTTTGGTCTGT
>JARHVA010002238.1:185000-225000 GCA_037957365.1 Torreya grandis
TTGAGGGGCCCTCCCCTATAGATCTGATCCTTATCCCTATCTAAACATTGACATTAGCATTGGCATTGGTAGAGGGGGGAAACTATCTAGGCTCAACCTATCAGTCGAGTGCCATAGATAGATAGGATAGGGTTGTTGCCCCTCTCTATTTAGATAGGGATAGGGATAGGGATAGAGAGTCTATATAGAGGGGGAAGGGGGGTGCAGTGAGTGATAGAGCCATGAGCTTTCCTTCTTTCTATGTTAGGGAAGAATCCCCACTCTTTCCAGCCTGAGAAAGTAGTGAAAATAATGGAAAGGGGTCTAACCATACTGAGATTAGGCATCTACTATGGATCCACATGTGAAACCAAAGCAGACCTAGTACTTTTGGATATCTAATCTGAGTTGAGAGTAGAGAACTAGACTTGTATGATGGGAAAAACTTTCGCATTTAGTCTAGGGAGCACTTTTCTCATAGATGATGACTATCTATATTCCTCATCCTCCCTCATGTGGCACTTTTGTGAACTAAATTAATTCAAGATTTGGAAGAGAAGGTAGTGACTCCCCCCTAGACTCCATATCTCTCTCAACCATCTATATGTGGGCACCTGATATCCATGAGGGTTCACCCACCCTAGTTGCAACATTCTTCTCTATCTCACCCAAAATTTATATTCATGTGAATATGTTACGTGTTTCTAACCATAGTTTATATAGAACTACATCATAGCAAATATTCTTCCCCCAAAACATTGCTCCCATGGTCCCAAGAGCATTGGACACCATGGACTAGATGAAAGTTTAAAAGACCTTTAGCTCATAGTCTGATTAGACATGTGGGTTATATTCATACCAATTTTTCATGTGGAACCATAACAGGAATTCAATCACTACTGATTGGTATCTCCATCCATGTACCAATGATGATAGGTGAATCTACCATAATCCCAACATTACGGTGAACTTGTGTCAAATATATAGTGGATCTGGGTGCTCTAACCAGGATGAATCCTATTTCATCTATTACATATTCCATCACTATGTCCCCATACACAAGAATACCCCTATTAGCTAGCTTTCACAAAAAATTCTATTCATCCTCCACTACTCTAAGTTGTGGGGCTCACTTGCCAGCCTTGATTAGAGTAGTGACTAGCATTATAGGTCGTTGGGTAGCTAAAAGGTTACTTGGAGTGGTAGTTCTGCATCCATGTACTGAACACATAGCTTACCAAAAGTTGTGATAGTGAATTGGGTGGGATCAACTAACCTGACATATCTAATCTAGTGAATCAGGTGGGATCAACCAACATATCTTGCATGCAATAGATCATGAACCAACCATATCCATCTCTAATGCTATGAGACACTACATGAGATGAACCTGGGTTTGGTGAATCAAATTTGGCCCTAGGTGTGAAAGATTCCTAGTTACAACATGTGATTGTATACTGAGGTGCTCCCCACTAGTTGTTAGGATGATGTGAGTTGGCCAGCTTGACCATCCATCAGCCATATAAATAGGTGACCACCTGTGATGTCCCTTACATAGGGGCTCTTTCCTTCCTACAAATGCTCTGATACCACTGTGATATCCCCTCCAAATAGGGAATATAGCAACACAAAAAACTTTGAACAAGATATAACTTCAGTTGAATAAATTCAGAATAATCACAATAATATAGTCTCTGAATAGCAAATTACAAATCTTATCACTTGTCCTTTTAAACTATTACAATTGCAGTCCTTTCTCATGCATATAAATATGAAATACAGTCTTAAAAATCCTGGATTATCAAAGCTGGAAGTGAAAATTGAATTCTGAAAGGTCTCGGCCCTTCTGTGTCGACTCACAGTCACCGTCGTCGGTCGATATATCACCGACGTCGGTCTCTGTCGGTCGGCTTTCTACCGACGTCGGTCTTCAGTTGACCGATGTCGATCACTGAAACCCTCTGTCTGCCGAGGTCGGTTCTTGAGCTAATCTGTACGGACCTGTACGGACCTTGTACGGCTGCCAATTAAGCACAACTTCCCTATTTTCAACCCTTGATCTGAAAATATACTTTTCTAGCATAGAAGATCTCTAGCTGTATAATTTATTGAATCAAAACTAAATAAAGAAATACCTAGAATATCTGTAATAACTTCTGTGTGAAGTTATCTCTCAAACCTGAAATTCTATGATAACTTCTGGATGAAGCTATCTCACACTTTGGCAATAGATCAGCTGATATTCCACAGCCTCTTAATTGCACACACTGAAGAGGGAACGTTCTCCAATGCAAATGGAATCCTTGAACCCTAGGCTCAGTCTTCACAGAAGAAATTCTCCAAAATCAATATCAATAATCAATAGCATAATCCATAATGGCCTCCATGTGAAACCCTTATACCCTCAAAAGATATGCTTGCCCTAATTAGGGTTTTCTTAAATTAGCATTAGGGTTTCTAATTTAAAATTAGAGCGAATAATTAATAATTAATAATTAATTATTAATGAGACCAAATAATTAATATTTGATTAAATCAATCAAATATTAATATCTCCCTCAATATACGTCGGATCCTCAAACCGATCGAAGCAAGTGAATCAGGGAGTGATTCCACATATGACCATACCAAAATAAAGGTGCTCCGCTGCATGTCAAATATCCCTAAATAATAGGAGCATCAATCAAACATGTCTGAAAGACCCTGAATGAAAACCAAATGTAGAAATTCTGTGAATCAAAGTCAAGCCAAGCTCCATTATGACCCTCTATCCATCATATTAGCCTACGAAGGTCGCATAATAAGCTAATCATCAAGCCTATCAATGTCCACAAAAAAGGGGACATGACAATCTGCCCCTCCAGAAATTGCTTGTCCCCAAGCAATCTCGGAACAATGAACTACTCGATCCACCTGGATCCCAAATGTAGTTATGCTCTGCACTGCTGTGAATCAATGCAAGTACCTGTAACATCAACATAAGTAGAACAAAGAGGAACCCATAATCAAATTGGTGAACACAACTCAACCAATCTCTGAAATTAGAACTGCCCTGGATGTGTCGATACTGTAGACTGTGTACTTGGCAATTGCAAATTCCATCTACAAAAGATGGTGCCAATCCATCCCATAACTGATCTCTCTGTAAAGGCGACATAACCAACTGTACCACACTATCATCTATATGAGAATAATCAATATGGAGATTCAACTCCACTAGTATTCGAAACTCCTCAGAATCAGGTACTCCCAAATCCTGAATATGAGTGTGAGCCTCAACCACATGGTCCTCATCATCAGCTACAAAAACATACTCATCAGCAATACTCAATGTACTAACCTCTGAGTATACCTCCACACTCTGAATGCAAGCATCAGGCTCATCCTCACTATCTAACACCTGTGCTAAACTCACCTGAAGACAAAGCTCATCCACAACATCCTCAACTACCCCTATCGATGAAGATAATGCAGATAAATCATTGCCTAAAGATGTGTTAATATCACCCTGTACTGGATCAGCATAACTGTCAAACTCATCATGCAAGTGGCTGCATGTCATAGGGAAAGCGCTACGATCCTTGGGCCTATTAATTAAATTCTTTAACCACATGCAAGCTCTAGGTGAGACATTTCTCCCTTTTGTCCAGACATACCATAAATCTTCTGCCAAGAGTTTGGAAATTTTATCCTCCTCCTCAAACAAGATTGTGAACATAATAGAGTGCATTGATGCCAATATATTGCTAGAATGAAACTCATCTAAAATATTCCAAAATATTTTAAACATCATGTGAATTTCACCAATACAACCTACTAACATCATAACATTTTCAAATCCATACCTTGCAAATGTTTCAAGTAATCTTGCCCTCCTTGAGAAATGAGGGTCTCTAATGTTATCCAACTTTTTGAAGCTTTTTACCATGGCATAAAGTACCTCTCTCATAATCTGATCATCATGAAAATCAAAGCCAGCTATGATCCTCATCATTTCACTAATGCAAGAGAGAGTTGCAAGTCTTACCACCTCATCATGATGTCTCAATAATCGGGGCTTCACCAACGAATCAAACACTGGAAATAATGTTGTTTGCATCTCATAAGTATTTGAATGCTCAACCTTGCCTAAATAAGTGTCCAACTCCTCCAAAATTTTTAGAGTGTCATCTGCTTGCTGAAATGGATGATCTAATTTCTTCTTTGCATTGTGCATGCTTTCTTCCAAATCTTTGACCCCTCTTAGAGCCATACTGATAATCGAATTAAACCTGGAACTACCCAACAGGATGGCAAGACATTAGTTCTGATGTGCCCAACAGGATGGCAGGAATTTAGCTCTGATACCACTGTGATGTCCCTTACTTAGGGGCTCTTTCCTTCCTACAAATGCTCTGATACCACTGTGATATCCCCTCTAAACAGGGAATATAGCAACACAAAAAACTTTGAACAAGATATAACTTTAGTTGAATAAATTCAGAATAATCACAATAATATAGTCTCTGAATAGCAAATTACAAATCTTATCACTTGTCCTTTTAAACTATTACAATTGTAGTCCTTTCTCATGCATATAAATATGAAATACAGTCTTAAAAACCCTGGCTTATCAAAGTTGGAAGTGAAAATCGAATTCTGGAAGGTCTCGGCCCTTCTGTGTCGACTCACAGTTGCTGTCGTCGGTCGATATATCACCGACGTCGGTCTCTATCGATCGTCTTTTTGCCGACGTCGGTCTTCAGTCGACCGATGTCGGTCACTGAAACCCTCTGTCTACCGAGGTCGGTTCCTGAGCTGATCTGTACGGACCTGTATGGACCTTGTACGGCCACCAATTAAGCACAACTTCCTTATTTTCAACCCCTGATCTGAAAATATACTTTTCTAGCACAGAAGATCTCTAGCTGTATAATTTATTGAATCAAAACTAAATAAAGAAATACCTGGAATATCTATAATAACTTCTGTGTGAAGTTATCTCTCAAACCTGAAATTCTGTGATAACTTCTAGATGAAGCTATCTCACACTTTGGCAATAGATCAGCTGATATTCCACAGCCTCTTAATTGCACACACTGAAGAGGGAACGTTCTCCAATGTAAATGGAATCCTTGAACCCTAGGCTCAGTCTTCACAGAAGAAATTCTCCAAAATCAATATCAATAATCAATAGCATAATCCATAATGGCCTCCATGTGAAACCCTTATACCCTCAAAAGATATGCTTGCCCTAATTAGGGTTTTCTTAAATTAGCATTAGGGTTTCTAATTTAAAATTAGAGCAAATAATTAATAATTAATAATTAATTATTAATGAGACCAAATAATTAATATTTGATTAAATCAATCAAATATTAATATCTCCCTGAATATACGTCGGATCCTCAAATCGATCGAAGCAGGTGAATCAGGGAGTGATTCCGCATATGACCATACCAAAATAAAGGTGCTCTGCTGCATGTCAAATATCCCTAAATAATAGGAGCATCAATCAAACATGTCTAAAAGACCCTGAATGAAAACCAAATGTAGAAATTTTGCGAATCAAAGTCAAGCCAAGCTCCATTATGACCCTCTATCCATCATATTAGCCTACGAAGGTCGCATAATAAGCTAATCATCAAGCCTGTCAATGTCCATGAAAAAGGGGACATGACAATCTGCCCCTCTGGAAATTGCTTGTCCCCAAGCAATCTCGGAACAATGAACTACTCGATCCACCTGGATCCCAAATGTAGTTATGCTCTGCACTGCTGTGAATCAATGCAAGTACCTGTAACATCAACATAAGTAGAACAAAGAGGAACCCATAATCAAATTGGCAAACACAACTCAACCAATCTCTGAAATCACAACTGCCCTGGATGTGTCGATATTGTAGACTGTGTACTTGGCAACTGCAAATTCCATCTACAAAAGATGGTGCCAATCCATCCCATAACTGATCTCTCTGTAAAGGCGACACAACCAACTGTACCACACTATCATCTGTATGAGAATAATCAATATGGAGATTCAACTCCACTAGTATTCGAAACTCCTCAGAATCAGGTACTCCCAAATCCTGAATATGAGTGTGAGCCTCAACCACATGGTCCTCATCATCAGCTACAAAAACATACTCATCAGTAATACTCAATGTACTAACCTCTGAGTATACCTCCACACTCTGAATGCAAGCATCAGGCTCATCCTCACTGTCTAACACCTATGCTGAACTCACCTGAAGACAAAGCTCATCCACAACATCTTCAACTACCCCTATCGATGAAGATAATGCAGATAAATCATTACCTGAAGATGTGTTAATATCACCCTGTATTGGATTAGCATAACTGTCAAACTCATCATGCAAGTAGCTGCATGTCATAGGGAAAGCGCTACGATCCTTAGGCCTATTAATTAAATTCTTTAACCACATGCAAGCTCTAGGTGAGACATTTCTCTCTTTTGTCTAGACATACCATAAATCTTCTGCCAAGAGTTTGGAAATTTTATCCTCCTCCTCAAACAAGATTGTGAACATAATAGAGTGCATTGATGCCAATATATTGCTAGAATGAAACTCATCTAAAATATTCCAAAATATTTTAAACATCATGCAAATTTCACCAATACAACCTACTAACATCATAACATTTTCAAATTCATACCTTGCAAATGTTTCAAGTAATCTTGCCCTCCTTGAGAAATGAGGGTCTCTAATGTTATCCAACTTTTCGAAGCTTTTTACCATGGCATAAAGTACCTCTCTCATAATCTGATCATCATGAAAATCAAAGCCAACTATGATCCTCATCATTTCACTAATGCAAGAGAGAGTTGCAAGTCTTAACACCTCATCATGATGTCTCAATAATCGGGGCTTCACCAACGAATCAAACACTGGAAATAACGCTGTTTGCATCTCATAAGTATTTGAATGCTCAACGTTGCCTAAATAAGTGTCCAACTCCTCCAAAATTTTTAGAGTGTCATCTGCTTGCTGAAATGGATGATCTAATTTCTTCTTTGCATTGTGCATGCTTTCTTCCAAATCTTTGACCCCTCTTAGAGCCATACTGATAATCGAATTGAACCTGGAACTACCCAACAGGATGGCAAGACATTAGTTCTGATGTGCCCAACAAGATGGCAAGAATTTAGCTCTGATACCACTGTGATGTCCCTTACTTAGGGGCTCTTTCCTTCCTACAAATGCTCTGATACCACTGTGATATCCCCTCCAAACAGGGAATATAGCAACACAAAAAACTTTGAACAAGATATAACTTCAGTTGAATAAATTCAGAATAATCACAATAATATAGTCTCTGAATAGCAAATTACAAATCTTATCACTTGTCCTTTTAAACTATTACAATTGCAGTCCTTTCTCATGCATATAAATATGAAATACAATCTTAAAAACCCTGGCTTATCAAAGCTGGAAGTGAAAATCGAATTCTGGAAGGTCTCGGCCCTTCTGTGTCGACTCACAGTCACCGTCGTCGGTCGATATATCGCCGACGTCGGTCTCTATTGGTCGGCTTTCTGCCGACGTTGGTCTTCAGTCGACCGATGTCGGTCACTAAAACCCTCTGTCTGCCGAGGTCGGTTCCTGAGCTGATCTGTACGGACCTGTACGGACCTTTTACAGCCGCCAATTAAGAACAACTTCCCTGTTTTCAACCCCTGATCTGAAAATATACTTTTATAGCACAGAAGATCTCTAGCTGTATAATTTATTGAATCAAAACTAAATAAAGAAATACCTAGAATATCTATAATAACTTCTGTGTGAAGTTATCTCTCAAACCTTAAATTCTGTGATAACTTCTGGATGAAGCTATCTCACACTTTGGCAATAGATCAGCTAATATTCCATAGCCTCTTAATTGCACACACTGAAGAGGGAACGTTCTCCAATGCAAATGGAATCCTTGAACCCTAGGCTCAGTCTTCACAGAAGAAATTCTCCAAAATCAATATCAATAATCAATAGCATAATCCATAATGGCCTCCATGTGAAACCCTTATACCATCAAAAGATATGCTTGCCCTAATTAGGGTTTTCTTAAATTAGCATTAGGGTTTCTAATTTAAAATTAGAGCAAATAATTGATAATTAATAATTAATAATTAATTATTAATGAGACCAAATAATTAATATTTGATTAAATCAATCAAATATTAATATCTCCCTCAATATACGTCGGATCCTCAAACCGATCGAAGCAGGTGAATCAGGGAGTGATTCTGCATATGACCATACCAAAATAAAGGTGCTCCATTGCATGTCAAATATCCCTAAATAATAGGAGCATCAATCAAACATGTCTGAAAGACCCTGAATGAAAACCAAATGTAGAAATTCTGTGAATCAAAGTCAAGCCAAGCTCCATTATGACCCTCTATCCATCATATTAGCCTACGAAGGTCGCATAATAAGCTAATCATCAAGCCTGTCAATGTCCATGAAAAAGGGGACATGACACCACCACCCACCCCATTTATCTAGAGGGGATTGGGGGGCATAAATGGACTAAACTAGATACTATCTGCTCCACTAGTGGAAGTTAAGTACCTGACTATAGAATAGAGAGTTATCACACCAGTCAAGTGAGTTATATATGATTGGGGGATTAGGGGACTAGACTAGAGTCCCTGACATCGAAGTCGAGTGCATACTTTAGATAGTCAACCTCAACTGAAATATGTAATAGGTCAAGTTGAGAAGGAGGGATGGATAGAGGGATTACCCATCTTCTCGGGGATGGGGAATGAATTGACATCTCGATGTGAGACTTTTCCTATTGGAAAATAATGGTGGAGTCCATCCAAAATTGATGAATAAGAGGAGAACCATATAGATGGATATTTGCCAATGAATGGTGCATGAAGTGCATGTAGAATGAGCATGGGGAAAAGAGTGTCATGTAACCATTCAGACCAAGTAGCCCATGGCTGTACTTTTTGGGACCAGTGCCAGCCAAACCAAATTAAGGATTTGGGGACCCCCAAAGATATATAAGGGCCCTCTCCCCTCCTCATCCTATTAGATGAGTCCCTCTCCCTCCCCTGTGTATAGATAGGGCCTATCAATTGAGCACCCTATATACATACATACATACATACACACACACACACACACACACACATATATATATATATGTATGTATGTATGTATGTATGTATGTATATATATGTATGTATGTATGTATGTATATGTATGTATGTATATATATGTATATATGTATATATACATACATACATATATATATATATATATACATACATATATATACATACATACATACATATATATATACATACATACATACATATATATATATATACATACATACATACATATATATATATATATACATATACATATACTATATATACATATATATATACATACATACATACATATATATATATACATACATATATATATATATATATACATATACATATACATATATATATACATACATACATACATATATATACACACACACACATAGACACACACACACACACACACACACACACACGACTATCACTCACTCCCCCATGTATAAATAGGGCCTATCGATTGAGCACTAATTAAACTATATAGACTATCACTCACCCCTACCCGACTAGATATATAGCTAGGCCCTTGATCGATAGAGTGACACAGGGTGCATCACGATTCATATTTCTTTTTGGTGAAGTAGATGGGATCATATCTATTTAGATGGGGTGCCCACTCATTAGATAGCTATTAGTGGGTGGTAGAGGGCCCATAGTACCAGCCAAGAAGGGGCCTGAGTAGTGCCTACTACTACACATCTAGAGTGTCTGGCAGGGTTCAGACAGGTTTCCTTCTTAACTAATTTGGGGGCCTCAACACCCCTTCATTGTTCACTCATTCATGCATGTGTAAAGAATAGGGGGGCCAAGACATATTTCTATCTAGACAAAACACCCTCTCTGATTTAAGGATGGGTTTGACTAGACCACACTAGACTAGAATTGGGTGCCTATATATCTATATCGAAGACTAGGCTAAAACTAAAGACTAACTAGATAGATATAGAACTCCTTCCTTTGAAGGTGGGATCATCATATCATGAAAAAATCTAGAAATAGGGCTCCTCTAAGTGACGACACCAACCATCCCAAGAATAGATAGGGCTTCCCTGCTCTCTATATAGATGGGCTATAGTTGGGGAGCATCTAAAATAGAGAGGGGGAGAGGATAAATAAACCATCCATCTTATCTTATCTTACTAGCCTTACTCCACTCATTTTAGAACCATAGAGAAATAGAGTCCCTACTAGTGAGTGTATCTATTAAATATTCACTATGTGTATCTATTAAATATTTGCTATTCATATCTATTAAATATTTGCTACTCCATCTATATATATAGAGGCAGGCACTTATCTATATAATAGAATGCTTAGAAAGCTTGGGTTAGGCAGCCCTATAAGAGCTTGAGCCTTATCTATATAATGTTGGAATCAATCCACTTTAGTGAGATGAGATCAGCTCTAATCAATGATCAATCTCCTATTCTCTTCTCACCTCTAGTTTGGGATTGGTTCATTCCTTGCCCCCATCTATATATCTTAGGAGATAGGGGTCTGACATCAGCATGATGATAGTGAACTCATCAATTCATTCAATCATATTACTCTAATGTACTCATCAATAATAGTAAGACTCTAAGCTAAAATTCATGAGATGGCCATTATCTAGATCTATAGGGTGACCAAAATAATGGGAAGGGGGTTGAGCATCAAGTTGACATAGATTGGGATGCCAGGTGGGGATTTGTATCTGATTCCATGATGGATTCCCCAATTTTGCATTTCCATTCCTTGTAGTTTAGCATTCTTGGTTCTGTGTTGATGATGGTGAGTGGAGTTATGTGTTGAGAGTCAAGTGGCAATAATCCCTGAGTTTCTATTCTAATTCTATATAGAGTTTGAGTTTATATATAGAGTTCAAGGAAGGAGATTCCTCTAATTAGTGAGGTGACTAGATTAAATGGTTGGGTTGGTGGTTGGTTGAGTCACTCAACTAACTTCAACCCATGATCATGTATAAAGATAGGGCTAACTCTCTACCCTATATATATATATATATATATATATATATATATATATATATATATATATCTAGCCCCTCCCAATATAGAGTAGATTAGATCCCCATCTATATAAAGAGGGGGTAGCCCCCCAAGCCCTATATATCTCATATAATATCTATCTATCTATCTAGAGGGGAAGGGGGAGGGAGAGGGGGAGGGGGTTAGATCTATCTAATTTCTCCCTAGATAGATCTATATCTGATCTAACCTAGATAGAATAGATATATAGGGCTAGGTCCCAAGCCCTATCTATCCCATCTATATAGAGAGGGGGGCCTATCTATCTATAGGATGTCTCCCTTCCCCAAATATCTAGCCCATTCAACTTCTATGGTGGCCCTCTCCCCTCTCCCCTCTCCCATCTCTATATAAATGGGATGGGATTAGATTAGAGTTAGATAGAGTTTAGTTATCTTGAGCATAGTGAATATTATAGACTCCCATATATATATATATATATATACACACATATACATACATACATACATACATATATACACACACACACACACACACATATATATACATACATTTTTATATGTATATATATATGTGTGTGTGTGTGTGTATATATATATATATATGTATATATATATACACTGACACACACATATATATGTATGTATGTATATATGTATATATATATGTATATATATATATATGGATTAGTGAATATTATAGACTCTTATCCCATATATATAGAGGGGCATAGCAAATAGGATAGACTCTTGAGCATAGCCCCCTATATCTATCTAGGACTCCCATATAGATAGATAGATAGATAGATATATCTATATATCTCATAGCCCCCCCTCTCTATTTAGGGTCTATTTGAGACTCCCATATATAGATGGAGTAGGCCCCCTCTCTCTATTCTATAGGGTCTATTGATACTTATCTATCTGGAGGGCGAGGGAATGGTCTACCTATCTAGAGTACAGTAGCCCTTAGACTCCTCCCCTAGCTCTTAGCTCTATAGTGAAGGTCATCGAGTAAATAAATAGGGTCCTCAACATTCCCCCTCTATATAGATGGGCCAGATAGATATCTAGATATAGATTGGATTAGTTGGAATAAAGACCAAATGGGCCCTCTATTTATATGTATATAGATGGGGGAGTTCCTCGACCCTGACCTTAGTAGCTCACAGGGTAACCAAGATGACAATTATGCCTCAACCTCACTAGCTCATGCCCAAATAGCCTACCTATCTCTTATCTCCTATCTCCTCTCTCCTTTCTCCTATCTCCTCTCTATATAAAGGGGAGGGGCTCACGGGGTAACATTCTATTAGCTATTGTATTGATGGTAGGCCCTGAATCAACTCATCTATATGGAGAGAGGGGTAGGATTCTAGCCTTGTTTTACCTTGCCCTTGTGACCCCTATCTATGTCCAATCCCCACCCACTTAAATTTGATGATGCCCCCTAGATATATGAGGTGGTTTAACTAGACTTAGCTATGCTAATCTATAATCTAGAATCTATAGTCAGCATTTTGATTTTGGCTCAGCCCTAGCTATATATCAAGCAAGTTGGATGGATGCCAAGTTGGATAGATGCATCAATATACCAAGGAGAGAATGGAATAGATATTACATATGTAATATAGGATAGGAACCAAAGCAACTAAAGTTCTATCTATATAGAGAGGGGGGCCGATGGTCGATCCTGGTCCTTGGTCTTAGTAAGATTGAGCAGGAGACTGGGGAATTATCTAGGGAGAGTCCAATGGGAGAGGGGAGAGAAATACCTATATATCTAGAGGGTCCTATCCCATATCTATATATGAGGCCCTATTTGTAGAACTAGGTTTGGCCAGATTGCATTATGCTAATCAGCACCTTATCTATATAGATATGGTGACATCCCTAAATAGATCTATAGGCTACTATCATGGGGATAGCTCCTTATAGATCCCTATCCCTAGTCATAGTTATAGAGGCCAAAATGATCTCTCTATATGTTCCCCATTATTATATAGAGAGGGGACCAACTAGATAGAGGTAATCAATCAAATCAATCTAGTTTATATAGAGGGGGGTGAGGGCCAAAGAAACTCTATCTTGGGGGAGGGAAACCCTATGAAGTGGATTGAATGGGCTAGACTCTATATATAGAGAGAAGGGGCCAACACCCTATCCTACTCAATCTAATCTATCTATCTATGGGGGGGAACTTGGCCGACTGTAGTTTGAGTCAGGGGGATGAGGGATTAATAGAATTGGGTGAGCATAGCGAATAATATCTAAATGAAACTCTATCTCATGGATAGATATATAGGGGAACCCTAGATATCTTTCTCTATCAGGGAGGGCCTCCCCAGATAGATAGTGATGGGGGGTCCCATTTATAGAGAGCCCCTCCCCCTCTTTATATATATGGGGAGTTAGATAGAGTTTAGTTTAGTTTAGTTTAGTTCTATAGAGGGGGAGGGGATTGATATTTTAGAGGGAGAAGGAATGGGCCATACCATATTCCAGAGGGGATGGGGTTATATATATATATATGGGGGCCTCACCCTTTTCTTGATAGGTATATTGGCTTGATCAACATCAGTCTATAGGGAGATGGGCCCATAGAGTTCTAGGGCTAAGGCAGCTCCTTCCTAAGATGAATGCATTGAATCGATTAGTTTCCATCTATTTTATCTCCATAGGGTGAGAGAAAAGAGATAAGATCCACTTTGCTAATGCCCTATCTATCCCATGTGCCTACTATAGAGTTGGTTAGTGATTAGGCTAGGATTAGTGACTAGCCCAGCCGAGATTAAGGCTCATTATTGTAATCATACCACCCCATCTATCTATAGGTAGAAAAAGGATAGAGGCTAGGCTCACAGATTAGGCTCATTGAAACCCTACCACATCTAGATAGATATAGATATATAAACTCCCCTCTTGTTGGGAATATAGATCTCATCTATCTAGGGTGCCCCCCTCTCTATGTATATGGGAGTATTTTTGGATATATAGAGTTTCTTTGGTGCCCCACCCCATATATAGAGTAGAGTTAGATATAGATCGAGGGTGGCCTCTCTATATAGATGGGAGTTTCTTTGGCCCCAATATAGATTAGAGTTTCTTTGGCCCCTCTATCTATATATATAGATGGGAGTTTCTTTGGCCCTATAGATATATAGAACTAGAGAGTTTAGAGTTGGATATATAGAGTTTCTTTGGCACCTCCCACACCTCATATAGAGAGTTGAGAGTTGAGAGTTAAGTCTGAGGTCTATCTATTCTATATATATGGGTGCCTAGCCATATCTAGTTTCCCATAGATAGAAAAAATAGGGGGGCATATCTAGTTTTATTCTATATAGGGCTAGGCTAGGCTAGGGGCATGAGATAACTATGTCGAGCAAGCCCCTACAGCCATCTATCCATATACTAGGAATATATTAGCCGATCATCATCACATCACATCATAAGTTGTATCACATTTATAATCAATAGTTTTGATTGACTGATTATATATATGATATGACATGACATATAGATAGAACTAGTCTGTGCCATATATATACTCTATATAAGGGGGGAGGGGTCAGCCCATAGATCTAGATAGAGGGGTCCCCCCATACCACCTAGATATCTATATAGCATCTCTATTTGTAGATCTGCTATCATCTCCATAGTTCATCTAGATTAACTAACTAATAAATACAGGGTGATAATTAACCATTATATCATATATATAGGGGTTGCCAATGAAAATATAGACTTGGCCCTATCTATATCTTATTTATCATCTATATATAGGGGGTACCAATGAAACTATAGATTGGGCCCCATATCTACTCTATACCCTAGATAGAGTTGGGAGGCCGAGGGCTACTATCTAAATATGGCGCCCTACCCCATAGATAGATAGTGATATGGCTGACCCCTATTGATATAGATGGGGAGGGGAGGTTGAGGCCCCCCTCTCCCTCTCCATTTCCCTCTCCCTCTCCCTCTCCCTCTCCCTCTCTATATAGATGGGATGGGATGGGATGGGATTAGATTAGAATGATAGATAGTTGTGGGTGGCCTTCCCTCCTCTATCTAAACTCTAAACTCAACTCTACTAGATAGATCTATAAGGGGGTAGATCTATTTTATAGGGCCCTCGACCCTCCCTTGCTCAACTAGACAGAGCATGCCTATATTTAGATATGGCTCTCCCTTGGCAAGCCATATAGATATATAGGGCTCACCCATCTGTCATTGTCAGAAGATTCAGTCATTGGTTGAAGCCTTCCATCGTTGTCTAAATAGAAATCTTTTAGTTGTCTATCTTTAGTCCTTGTGTGAATCTTTAGTGGTTTTCTATATCCTTGGTGATTGTCTAATATAAGGGGCCCCCCTCTCTATATACCAACCCCACCAACATATAGACCCCTCTCTATATAGATGGGAATAGGAGGGGGCCATGTACCCTAAGATTTGTAGATAGGGGCACCCCTATCTATCCATGTAAATTCTACAAAATACATAGATATATAGAAAGATAGATATGGCTCTATATAGGGTTAATCAAATAGATATTTTGATGCTCACTAGGGATCAAAGGCTTATATATGGACTAAAGTCACCTGGTCAATCCTTGGCCCTAATGGAGTGAGTGTCAATGGATTGATAGATATGGCTCCTCCCCCAACCAGTTACTCCCCTAGCTATATCTAATCCATATAGGCAATAACCCATAGATTAATAGCCATCAACACCCTATCTATATAGACCCCATATAGGAATAGAACCTAATGCCCAATGGAGTTCTAGTTATAGCTATAGCTCCACAGCTTTGATAGAGATTCTAGATTCATGTCAAGGAGGCTGAGGGCCATCTCTCACAACAAATCTTAATCAATATAAATCTATAATCTCTAATCCCCATTAAACACAACTCCTATATATATATATATATATATATATATATATATATATATATAGAGGCCATCTATATATAGAGGGAACTCAACTTCTATGGCATGGCTTAGGGCCCCCCCTCTTTTAGATAAGGACTCCCATATATATAGAAAGGCCATATAATATATTAATAGAGGGGATAAGATCTATAGGGAGGGGGCGAAAGAAACTCTATCTTGTGCTAATGCTAATGCCCCAAGATTCTATCTCTATCTCTATCTCTATCTATATATATAGATTATGGGGGTGGGGGTGCCAATTAAACTATAGACTTGGGGATTGGATCTATCTCTAGTGGGAGAAATAGAAACCACATAGGAAGGATCCACCCAACCCGAGTATCCAACATATAGATTCAACCCCCTAGATATCTATATGGACCAGCCCATGGGCCCCTTAAATAGACTTAGAAATTAATTCCTTTTCTCTCCCCATAGAATAGATAGGCTAGTCTCGAGCCTATCACTCCCTAGTAGTCACTTGCCCTCCTATACTAGTCAGCCCCTGAGCTTATCACTTTGCTTGAGACCAGATGGCCCCTAGCCTATTGCTTCGCTTGATACTATCATGAGCCTATCACTTCACTTGAGACTGCCTCTATCACTTCACCCATACAGATATAGATACAAGGCACTGAGGGGCTTTAAGCCCATAGATATATTATATCTCCTATATTCTCTCACTTGGAATCACTCCCAATTGGTTTTCCCCTATACACTTTAGGATTAGACAATCATCGGATACTCACTAGACATTTCCCTTTTACCCTAATCGATGGCTAATTTCCCTTAGTCTTGCTACCACTCCCCCATAGAGGGAACTACCTTCCTTCTCCCCCTTTAGACTAGCCAACCCCCTAGACATCCCCCTAGATAGATGACCCTCTCCCCCACCTTTCTCTAAACCCACCAAAGATGATCTTCATCTTACGAATCTTACTAGGGGGACCTTACTTCCTTATCAGGTCAGCTATGCCACCTCTCCTCTATATCCAGCCAAGCTTTCCTCCCCATATATAGATTTGGATACAATAATGGGTGTCCACCCTCCCCTCTATCTCCAGGGAAGCTTGCCTTCCCATCTATAGATTGGCCAACCTTGCTCAGTCTATAGATTCCCCTATCTCTATTCTCAAGGGAAGAGATATAGCCTATATATCTATTTAAGGCTTCTTGAGATTAATTCCATATCCATAGAGAGGGCTAACTAAACTCTATACTATGGGGATTGGATCTATATATAAGGCTTATGTAATAGAGATGGGGCCATACAGAATAGAGTATCCAGTTGGTCATGGCATACTAGACTAATTAACCCCCTATTTATCTATATGGGCCATGCCCACTCCCCAAGCCTATATATCTATATGGGCCATGCCCACTCCCTAGGCCTATCTATCTATATGGGCCATGCCCATTGCCCAGGCCTATCTATATATATGGGCCATACCCATGGGCCAATAATTTCTTTTCTCTCTAGGGTTGGGTCAGGGTGTGGGTGCTCCCTTTCAGTTGCCCATATATAGACTAGACTAGACTAGACTAGACTCTTATAGACTAGACTAGACTCTTATAGACTAGACTAGACTAGACTAGACTAGACAAGACTAGACTAGACTAGAATAGACTCTTATAAACTAGACTAGACTAGACTAGACTCTATTAATAGATGGGATGGGATGGGATGGGGTGGGGATTGGATCCATATATAGATAGGGGTGGTAGGAGTCTATCTAGATGGGGCAGCCCCCTGGGCCTATATATCTATCCCATATATAAGGGTGCTATGCTCAAGCCTATATATCTATCTGGGGTGGAGAGATATAGATCTATCTAGGGCAGCCCCCAATATATAGAGCCCATTAAATCAACTTTATAAGGTTTCTAACAAAAATATTGATAGTGGCCTATCTATATATATGGAGAGCCCCTCTCTATTTAAACCCAACTCTATATGTAGACCAAATTGCCCTCTCTATTTATCTAGACTAGGGTGGGGGCCCTAGATAGTGGTGGGACCAGACCTATCTATACTTAATCTCCCATATCTATATAGAGTGGAATCTAAATCTATCTATGGGGTGGGAGGTACCAAAAAAATATATACCATAGTGGGTGTCAATGAAACTCTATACTGTGCCAATGCCAATACCCTATAGATTAGATGGGGCCAATGCTAATGCCCTATAGATTAGGTGGGGCCAATACCAATGCTAATGTCAATGAAACTCTATCTCTATCTCTATCTCTATCTCTATATCTATCTCTATCTCTATCTCTATCTCTATCTCTATCTCTATCTCTATCTCTATCTCTATCTCTATCTCTATCTCTATCTCTATCTCTATCTCTATCTCTATCTCTATCTCTATCTATAGACTGTGCCAAAAAAATCTAGACCATGGGGGTGAGCATAGTGAATACCCCTCCCCCCTCAAGATAGAGTTTTTTTTTGGCCTCTATATAAACTAACTCTAAACTTCTAATGCCCCATAGTGAATGGCAGACTCTATCTCTATCTTGCCACCCCCTTTATTTCTATCTCTATCTATCATAGTGAATCTCTATTTTTCCCCCCCATAGTATATATTTTAGTTTCATTGGCATGGTATATTTTTTTAGACCCCATATATAGATTCTAAATTGAGATTTGATATCTAAACTCAATCCCCCATAGTGAATGGAATACTCTATCTCTATCTATAGACTTTTCCCCTCCTTATATATAGAGTAGATCTCTATAGGGGGGCCAAGATAGGGTTTTTTCCCCCCCCCCTCTATATATATGTTGAGCCCCTCTATATTTAAACTAACTCAACCTTATTTGGTTGGGGGTGGCCCTCTATCTAAAATAAACTCTAATCTATACTATCTACCCCCACTCTATATATCCCCCCTAGAACTAGATGGGTGAATCCACTCTCTATCTATCCTAGTTAATATAGATCATGGGGGCACAGTCTAGAGTTATTCACTATGGTAGATAGAGATAGAGGGGGTGACACCCCCTATATCTCTCTAGAGGGGGAGGGCTAGCCATCACTATACGATCTAGTCTTTATATATATATATATATATATATATATATATATATATATATATATATATATAAAATTGGCACTCGATTACTAATCTTCTGCATTAGATTAGGTGCCCATCTGCATTAGATTAGAATACAGATGGAGTAACCTCAATGTTGGGGCATCCATCTAATGTTTGATCTGATGAGTTCTTTCTATAGGGTGATTTGATGTAGTAGAGAATAAAAACCCATATCCCATAGAGTTTAGTTTATATAGAGGGGGGAGGGGGAGGGGGAGGGACCCATCTATATATTTGAACTAGAACTAGAACTAGAACTAAACATTGGACCTAACCACTACACCCCATCTCTATATCTAAACCAGAACTGGAACTAGACATTGAACAATTTTTGTATATAGAGGGGAGGGACCACCACATTGTGATCATGATGGATAGACACCTACCTAATAATGACCCATCATAATAGAGATAATGAGCCAAATACCTAATCTTTATCTATATGGGGCCCATTGGATATGCATAATGATTGATCATGTTAGTACAATCTTAGAGACAATCCCAATATAGAGAGAGGGGGGTACAGTATGAACCCTAAACTCTATATAGTTCTCATGGTGCACCTATCTATCCATGACCAGATGGTCATTTATTAGAGAGGGGTGGCTCAGATGGATAATTGGTGGGCACTTGAATCACAATCAATCCATTTGATTTGACTCGATCAGACAAGATAATAGATGAAGAATATGTGTGGTACTCGATCGAGTCTAGGTAACCATATATATATATATACATACATACAGACACACACACACACACACACACACACACACACACACACACACACACACACACACACACACACACACACACACACACACACACACACACACACACACACACACACACACATATATAGGTGGAAAATCCCACTTGAGAATCTAATCCTTCCCCTCAAGATAGAGTTTTTTGGCCTCTATATAAATAGGGCCCATTAAATCTATATGGTGGCCTCTATATAATAGGGCCAATTAAATATATATGGTGGCCTCTATATAAACTAAACTAACTCTAATCTAGACTATGGGGGGTATGCTCTGTCTAGTCAAGTAAGGGATGGTCGAACCCCATGCCCCTAGATAGATAGATAGGGTTGGGACCCAAACCCTATGCCCAATGCCTATCCTAATGCCCATATAGATAGATAAGATCTATAAAGAGGCCCCCCAAGCCCTATCTATCTAGGTTTCTTTGGCCCTATATAGATCTTCCATATAGAGATTAGATAGGCCTAGATAGATAGGGCTTGGGCCCTATGCCCATATAGATAGAGTGGATAGGGCCTGAACCCCATGCAAATATATAAGGATGGGGCCCCATCCCCTCTCTAATAACCCTAGGCTGAACCTAAATCTAGAACCCCATGCCACTAGATAGATATATAGGTAATAACCCTGAATCTAGTAACCTATGCCCTATCCCCATGCCCCCAAATAGATGGGCAGTCTTGGAACCATACGCCCTATCCCATAGCCCATATAGATAGATAATATCTATAGGGAGGGCCACCCCCAACCATATAAATTTGAGTTAGTTTAAATAGAGAGGGGCTAGACACTATATATAGAGAGGGGGGAGGGGGTCCCATGCCCAATCCCATAGAGAAATTTGTAGTCTAGGGAGATATACCTATGGAGAGGTCGGGGGTAGCTATAACTAGATAGAGTTGGTATGAACCCCTAGATAGAGTTGGTACAAAGCCCTAGATAGAGTTGGGGGTGATAGGGATAAGTCTCAATAGACCCTATTTAATAATAATGCTTAAGATAAGATCATATTTACTATTCTCAAGATAAGATCATATTCGCTACTCTATCTATATATATTATTCGTTACACTCATGATAAGATCATATTCACTATGCTCAAGATAAGATCTATATAGGGAGGGAGGAGGGCCTTTCTAACTCGATACATCCCATCCCATGTATATAAAGAGGGAGAAGGGAGAGGGCCCCTATATCTATCTGGGAGAGGGCCACCATATAAGTTTAATGGGCTAGATATTTGGGCCCCTATATCTATCTCAGAGAGGGCCACCGTAGAAAGAGAATTTTAATGGGATAGATATTTGGGGAGATGGGGGCCACTATCTATCCTTTTTTTGGCAACTGCTTATCATTAATCAATCAATCTATATAGAGGGGGTAGGGGGGAGGGGAGGAGGCCAGAAAAACTCTATTTATATAGAGTGGGGGAGGCCACCATATAGATTTAATGGGCACTGTTTATATAGAGGGGGGAGGGGGGCAACCCCCAATCATATAAAGTGAAGTTAACTTGAGTTGACCCTATATATATATATATATATATATATATATATGGGATCCTTTAGATATAGTTGGGAGTTTAGATATAAAGGGGAGCCAGAAAAACTCTCTATATTGGGTTCCCCACATATAAAGAGTGGGAGGGGTGGTTCTCCTCTTCATATATAGGGGTTGATGCCCCATCCTCATCTATGTCCATCTATGCCATTGTCCATCAACAGAGAACCTATAGAGAGGCTCCCTATATAGATCTGATCTACTCTATATATTGGTCCCCTATATCTATTAATTATATCTATATAAATATGGGGTGGGGATTGGATAGATATATAGAGGTTTTCCTATATATCTATTCTATTTGGGGTGAGGGGTGAGCAGATATCTATCTCTATGGGCATATCCCTCTTTCTCTATATATAAATGGGCATCCATCTAGAGATAGGGAGCCTTTATATCTATCCAATTCCCACCCCCTTGTCTATATCTATATGGAATTCTAGATAGATATGGGATATATAGGTTCCCTTCCCTATATATAGACTAGACTAGACTAGACTAGACTAGACTAGACTAGACTAAACTGGCAAGGGGTGAGTCTATAGATGGACCTAACCCTTTCTCTACTCTATTCTATATGCGATACATTGGGATGGTCCTAGATAGATATATATGGGGTGAAGGGTTGGGTTGGTGAGGGTATGGGGTGAAGAGATCTATACATGGGGGCACTATAGGTTCTCATAGATGAGTTGTGCCTCCATATATAGATCTCTTTTACTATATTAATGGTATGGCCCACTCCCCCTTCCCCCTATAGATAACTCTATCTGATAGATAGGGGTCTATCCCCTCACCATCCCATGAATGATTATTCATAGAGTAGATAGACCCCTATCAGTAGATAGATATTTTATGCCCCTCACCAACCTAGAGTTCCCAACCCCTTTGCTTGAACTCTAGATATAGATAGGGGCCCCTCACTAGATAGATATATAGATGGGGGCATAGACTAGACTAGAGAGCTATGCCCCCCTTGCTTCCTCAAGATAGATTTAGAGGGGGCCTCTATATAAACATAGTTAGATAGAGTTAGAGGGGGGCCTCTATCTAACTCTATTTAGATTCTATAGAGTAGAGGCCCCCCTCTAACTCTATTTAGATTCTATAGAGGCCAACTCTATCTATATAGAGGGGGGGAGGGGGAAGGCCATCATATAGATTTAATGGGCCCTATTTACATAGAGGCCCCCCTCTAACTCTATCTAACTCTATTTATATAGAGGGGGGAGGGGGGGAACTGTCTATCATTAATCAATCTCTATAGAGGGGGGGAGGGGGGAGGCCACCATATAGATTTAATGGGCACTATTTATATAGAGGCAAAAAAAACTGTATCTTGAGGGGGGGAAACTGTCTATCATTAATCCATATAGAGGGGAAACTGAAAATCATAGTGGAGGTCAAGAGAGGCCCCACTCTTTATATATGGGATGGATTGGGTTGGCCCATAGCTAAGAGCCCAATAGATATGCCAACTCCCAAATATATATAGGATGGGATGGGATGAGGGATGGGGATAAGTTTAGCCTATATAGCCTAGGCCTAGCTTGGTGCCATAGATAGGGGCCCTCACTAAGGGATTCAGATTCTAGATTCTAGATTTCAAATACTATTAGATGGGGATGGGGATGGGCCCTATTTATAGAACTCACTTAGAATATAAATATATTTATTAGTATGTGACATCACTAGTTGATCACTGAGAAACCTATGGAATCACCAGCATCAAGATTTAGAACCTATCAAATTCTAGTCGAATATAAAGATAAGGGCTACACTACTATCAGATAGAAGATAGGGGTTGCGTTACTACCATATAGAATAGATATATAGGGCCTAACCCCCCTCTCTCTATATGGTGAATGCTAAATTGAATAAGAGAATGACTGAGCTGAGTAAGTACCTTTTTTGGGGAGAGTAAACTAGCTAATCTCTTGAGTAGCCCCTATCTATATAAGGGAATGTCGATCAAGCACCACATCATCTATAAGTGGTGAATATGAATAGGTAGACTTAGATGGATAATGGCCCATCAGAAATCTATCTGATAGGGCTTTATGGTGCTCATCCCCCTCCCTTCTTATATGGGTGTGATCTCAGATTAGGGATAGGGACTACCAACTATCACCTAGCCACCCCATATAGAATAGATATATATGGCTCAATATGAAGATGAAGTAGAAGTCTCTATAGGGGGAGGGGGTCCTCAGTATAGCAATAAGGTCTTCATAATAGGTCCTCAATAATCTATCTCTAGGGTTCTCAGTAGATAGATGGGCACACACTCTATATAATATAGAGAGGGGGCTAATAAGTACTTCACCCTATGGCTATCGAGAAGAGGGCCCCTATCTCTCCCATCTAGTTAGAGGGGGGGACTCAACCAACTGACTCTTGTAACCCCCTCTCTATATGATAGGGTTAGGTCTACCCCTTTATATATAGGCAACTGTGAGCCTATCTATCTATCTACCCCTCCTCTTTCTAATTTCTATATGGGGTGCCATATAGAATATATCAGATTAGATTAGATCTATATATGGCCAAAGAAACTCTATATTTGGGGGGGGAGGGCTCTCTATATATATGGGGAGCTCCTAGAGTTTTTTTGGCTTTTCTCATCTCTATATATAGGATAGGAAACTAAACTCAACCCAATCAGCTTAACTTTATATAGTTGGGTTTCCCCCCTCCCCCCTCTATATAGATTGATTAATGATAGATAGTTTCCCCCCCTCTATATAGATTATGATAGACAGTGGCCCCCCCTCCCCCCTCTATATAAATAGAGTTAGATAGAATTAGATGGGACCTCTATCTAAATAGAGTTAGAGGGGGGTGTCTATATAAATAGGGTTTTTTTGGCCTATATATAGATTGATTAATGATAGACAGTTGCCCCCCTCTCTTTATATATGTCTCAAGTTTAGTTTAGTTTAGTTATATATAGAGGGGGAAGGGCCAAAGAAACTCTCTATTGGGCCAAAAAACCCCTATCTTAGGGCCCTCCCCCCAAGATAGAGCCCATTAAATCTAAATCTAGAGGGTGGCCCCCCTCTCCCTCTCCCTCTCCCTCTCTATAGAATGGGGATGGGGATGGGGACCCCCATACCATATATAAATGAGACTCCCCATAGAGAATATAGACTCTATCTCTATCTCTGATGGGGTCTAGTTTTTTTGGCCCAAGTCTTATCCTATATATCTATCTAGGTTACTTTGGCCCAAGCCCTATATATCTATCTAGACCTATCTAATCTATATATGGTAGATCCCCATCTATATAGAGAGGGGGGAGCCCCCCTAGATAGATCTAACCTAGATAGATATATAGGGCTAGGGCCCTCCCTATATCTATCTTATCTTATCTTGAGCATATCCCCCCTCTCTCTATAGGGTCAGGTCTATTGAGACATAAGCATAGCCCCCCCAAATAGATATAGATAGAGCCCATTCAAATCTATATGGTGGGACCCCCCTCTTGACCCTATATCAAGAGGGGGTTAAGAGGGGGGGTCGAGAGCATATATATAGATGGAGTAATGAATACTAGGGCATAAGAGTTTAGTATAGTCTAGTCTAGTCTATATAATCTTAGGGCCCGTTCTTACCTCTATAGATGAGATATGCATTTGATCATAGATAGAGTTGGGGCCCTATACTATATATTTATCTAGGGATTGGGCCAACCCCACCCACTACCCCTACCTACTCTCTTAGGGGGCATCTACTCATATCATATCACGTATCTAATCTATATCTACTTGAAGCTAGTCTATAGTCTTCAGTCTTTAGTCCTTAATCAACACCACTCTTATCACATAGATAGAGCCTATAGATAGATAGATCAGAGTGCATCTACTCATCCCCATCCCCCATCCCCATCCATATAGATCTAGATCTAGTTGGGAATATTTCTTGTCTAGTCAGTACTCTATAGAATATCTTATCTAGATGCCCTACTATTTAGAGATTAGAGTAGAGGTGCCCCCCAATAGAGAGAGCCCCTCTATAATTAAAATAGCTCAACTTAACTTTATGTGGTTAGCCAAAGATAGAGTTAATAAATCTATATAGAGGGCCAAAAAAACTCTATCTTGAGGGGGGCAAACCATATTAAACTTGAGTTAGTTAAAATATAGAGGGGCTCTCTCTATTGGGGGTGGCCTCCCTATATATCTTATCTTTAGGGTAGGGCCACATTCGTTAGTCCCCATTCATATATAAGGGTCAAGCAAGCTACTCATCAGTAATGAGAATATATAGGACATTTTGTTAGATAATGAGAATCTATAGGGAATTTTTTTAGAGATATAGTGATGGCCTCACTATATATCTCTCTCCTGAGCAGAGCATATAGATTGGATAGTCTTGATAGTATGGATCAAGAAGAGTATATAGAGAGTATAGATTGAGCATATTATATAGCCTATAAGGATACCCTATCCCCTATCTATCTATGGGCTAGGGGGGCCCATTGGTGTGAGTCTCTCCCCATATATAGATAGGCCTAGACCTCCTCGATCTATAGATAGAGTCCCTCTCCCTTAGCTATATCTAGTGTTGAGAGAGCCTATATATCTAGGGGGGCCTCATGTATCTATAGATAGTAGGCCCTTGAGCTCCCTATATATATATATAGAGTTGCCCATGACATCTAGTAGAATACTAGGCAAGATATATATAGATTCTATATTCTAGATTAGTTGCCCGTGAGCTATCTATTTCTATAGGTAGTGCCTATGTATCTATAGGAATTAATATAGATGGGGTTCACAAGCTATATCTATTTAGGGGTCAAGGAGGCTGAGGGTCTAATGGGAGAGGTCAAGTTGAGGTCTGATTGAGGTCCCTATCTATATATATGGTACCCATCATTTATGAGCCCATATAGATAGAGGGGGTCAAGCACCTACTCTATAGAGTAGAGCTCCCCCAACTCTATCTAGGGCCTCGGCCCCATATCTTATCTCTTATGGGAGTTAGTTTAATAGAGAGGGGAGAGGGAAGGGGCTCGATATAGATATTATCTATGGGGTGGGGGGCACGATATATATTAACTTTGGATTTCTATGGGGACCCCCCTCCCCCCACAATATATAGTTTCATTGGCACCTTCTCTATTTTCTTGGTACCCCATAGATAGATTTAGATTTAGCCCTATATATAGATATGGGATTTAGATTTAGGTTTAAATGTAAATGAGAGAGGGGGGCTATAGATATATAGGCTATCAAGCTATGCTCTAGACTATACCTATACAGTGGGGCCCCCTATTTATCTATCTACATGGGATATATAGGCTATTGATTCACCCCTCATATATATATCTATATATTAGTTGGCCAGTAACTTAGAGATATGCCCCATCCCCTCTATCTATATCTATGGGGTTACCTATCTATCTTATCTCTATGCTCAACCTATAGATCTATATGCAATGGGGCCAAGCCATATAGATATATAGGCTACCATAGAGAATTAGAATACCCTATTCCCATTGGCCAATAAAATACCAGTGGGGATCTATATGGTGTTCATCTATCACCCCTATATATATATAGATAAATATTAGTTGGCTAGTACCTTAGAGTTATACCCCTCCATATATATAGGCCAGTGGGGGCCCCTATCTATCTATATGGGATATATAGGCTATCAATTCACCCCTTATATATATAGATTAGTTATCCAGTACCTTACACCCCTACCCATAGTAGCTTTAGTTATTCACCCAACCTTTTCATATACAGTGGGGTTCATCTACCATATAGAATACCCTGTGCCCATGATATATAGGCTAATTTGTCTATCTTATCTCTATGCTCTATACAGTGGGGTTCATCCCCAACTCTATCTAGGCATGCCTAGATCAGATCTATATATGGTCGGTGGGGACATATAGATAGATAGGGCCCTATCTATTCTCGACACTCGACCTAGCCTGAATACTCTCTCTAGGGTGAATCAACTATCTAGATAGGGGGCTATGCTCTGGGGCCATATTTATCTATAATTCCATATAGATATAGATAATGGGATAGATATAGATATAGATATAGATAGTGAGATAGATAAAGATAGTGAGATAGATATAGATATAGATACAAATATAGATAGGGGTGGGGATTGGATAGATATATAAGCTGTCAATTCACCCCAATATATATTAGTTGGCAAATGATTTACCCAACCTTGTCATATATAGTGGGGCCCCTTATCTATCTATATGGGATATATAGGCTATTGATTCACCCATTAGATACTCTACTCACTAGAATGGTCTATCTCTATTTCTCCCCCTAGTGATTCACCCATATAGATCTAGATAAGGTGATGTATGTAATGTGATCTACAGTGGGGTCAATGATTCACCCTTTTCTTGATGGGGTTCCTCATCCATCTATGCTACCTATATATCTATTTGGGGTGAGGGGTTGACTCATAGACTAGACTCCCCTCTATATATAACTAGGGTATGATAGGGGTTCAAGATGAAGAGGGTAATCCTAGATAGATATATAGGAATATTATCTTCATCCTAGATAGATAGGAAAATGGGGAGTATGGCCTATATATCTGGCAACCTCAATGAGGGCCATATAGACTAGACTAGACTAGACTAGACTATACTAGACTAGACAAGGGGCATCAAGAATATACTCTAGAGGTAAGGGTTCAGCTTGCCTAGGGTGGGAAAGATATAGAGGCTTTCCACCTCCATCTATATAGATAGGGATCTATTTATTTGGGGCTCACCACCCTCAATCTAGGGTCTATGGGCAATCTATCTCTCTGGGGCTCACCACCCTCCATACAAGCAAAGGGTTACACCTTCTCTATTATATACGTGATACAACAGGGATGGGTTGATGCCCAATAAAGTAATATCAATACATTAGGTCAAGTAAGGGTCTAGATAGATTACAAATGGATAGATAGACATCTATCTATCTCAGCCCTATATATCCCTATCTACACAAAGGGGGGCCTCCCTCAATCATTATGGGGTTGGGAGTCTCCATTTGGGGTTGGGTTCTATTGACCCCCAACTCTATCTAGGGGATCTAGGAGTCTCCATCTAGGGTTGGGCTGAGCCTATCTATATGTTAATGTGGCCATCTATATAGATAGGGGGCCTTATAGATCAGATTAGATTAGATCTTTATGGTAGTCTATTAAGAGTGAGTGTCGACTCCCATAGAGATATATGGCCATCTCATGCCTTATATATATATGTATATCTTATATATATATATATATATATATATATATCTTCTAGTGAGCCCCCTCTCTCTATCTATGGGGAGCCCCTCTATATTTAAACTCTCATTTATATATAGAGGGAACTCAACTCTATATGGTGGGGTGGCACCCCCTAAATATAGAGTTCTTTTAGCCCAAGATAGAATTTCCTTAGCCCAATATATAGAGTTTTTTTGGCCTCCCTATAGATCTTATCTTGATTGTAGCCCCCTATAGGGTCTATCAAGACTTATCTTGAGCGTAGCAAATATTATAGACTCTTGATCATAGTGAATAGACTCTTGAACATATCCCACCTTCTCTATATAGGTTTGGTCTATCAAGACTTGAGCATATCCCCCCTCTCTCTATAAGGTCTATTTGGGACTCCCATATATATATATATAGATCTCATAGCCCCCCTCTTTATTAGGGTAGGGTCTATCAAGATGTAGCCCCCCCTCTCTATATAGGGTTGGGTCTATCGAGACTGAGCGTAGCCCCCTATATCTATTTGGGACTCCCTAGATGGAGTAGCCCCCCTCTCTATATTCTATAGGGTTTATCGAGACTTATCTATTTGTGCAAGTCCATATATAGGGCCCCCTCTCTATATATGCGTAAGAGATGGCCACTTTTATATATCAACTATATATATATACTCACCCCCCATAGATAGATAAGGCTCCTCAACCAAAGTCACTGGTATCCCCTTGCTTGAACTCCCAGATCACTACACTATACAAGTCCCTAAATGATCAATTGAGTGAGAGCTCAGATCACTCAACTCAACTTCCATTAGGGCTTGACTACCCCTATATAGAATAGAATAGAATAAAATAGTTATTAAAGCATGTCTATGGTATCGCCAAATCATTATCCTTGGATGATGACAAATGATTCTCCCCTCCCCCCCTCTATATAGAACTTAGTGATAGAGGATCTTTAGGCACTTGTTGGCCAATAATATAATAAAATACACCCAGTCTATCCAAGACATTGAAAGTGATGGGAATTGAGAGTATCGATAGAACCCATGTGGACCCCTCTATCTCTATCTAAAACTAGAGAGATTCAATTCATTTGTAATAGTAGTACCCAAACCCCTAAACAATGTGGTGAAATCACCCTATCTAGAAAATAGAGGATATCTCTAATATGTTAGACTTTGATCTTCTCCATCTAGATAGACTCTATTCTTACTGTATCTATATTTATCCCTATGTTATCCACTATAACCAACTAGGAATCACCGATCTACTTCATTCTAAACTAGCTCACTCATTGATCTTATGCATGTATTCACCTTCATCTATATTCATAGCCGCACTCCTTCTTCTTCTTATAAATTGAAATAATAAGAAGTAGCTCAATGCTCCCCAAAATTTGGGGGGGCAAAAATTCCCACCACTATCTAGGCTCCCTCAACTATCTAGATATAGGGTCGAGGTCATTCATTTATGCAAGGATAGGACCACCAACCTAACTCTATCTAAGGGGACCTCCCCTCTACATATATTGGATATGGGATGGGACCACCAACCCATAGCCCATAAATAGTTATAGAGAGGGGAGGGGGTGAGTGTTGAGGTCATTCATCCATACACTATTGATTTTGGGGGACCACTAATGGCTATATCTAGTTGACAAGACTAAAGGTTGAAGTCGTGAGGGAAGGCCCTTATCCCTTATCTTGGGATGGAGGTCAAGGAAGAATGATCACTAGGTTTCCATTCTAGGAAGAGATTGCCCAGAATGACTAGGTTTATTGGGCATGCATGTAGTGCCCCACATCCCCACTCCCTTCTAGGTTTGATACAGTACCACATCGATCTATTCTAAGTTATAGATGGATGTAGGGTCCCTAATAGAGAGCCCATTAAACTCTATAAGGTGGAATGGTATAGAGTTTCATTAGAACCCCCCACCCCCACCCCCTATATATATTATCTATATGGCCAAACCCCTGACCTGAGCCCTTCTATATCTTATCTAGATGGTAGAACTCACTCAATGTAATGTTATTAGTTCTACCATCTAGATCAGATATAGAAGGGTTAGTCTATCATCCTCCTCATCATAGTCCTCTTAGAATCAATATAATTTTGTTAGAATACGTCTTGTCTCTTCACTCTAGTAGTCTTATGCATAGTCAAAATTGTATCCCCAATCATGGCTACTCATAAAATAGGACTAGAAACCAAGAACCAAATGGAATAGTAGGTATGAAGTGAATTGCCTAATGTTTCTGAATTGGCCTAACCCTGTGTCTCCCCAACATGAACTATAAATCTAAGAGAGCTTGTACTTATGCTCATTAGTAATAATGGAATGTGATCATTCTTTAGGATGGGGGACATTTTCCTACCAAAGGATCAATCCAATAATACTGCTCATTAGTGGATATCATGATACCTTTTCATGAATCTCTGTTATTTAAATATTCAACATCAGTACCATGGGTAAGGATGAAACAACAATAGTTCCTATATAAACCACTGAGGAGATCATGGTGGGGGGTTAGGACCTAACAAAATGGGAGAAATCGAGGTGTTGCAAAACACTAGGATGGAGGATGGAATGGGATGTACTAGATTCTTGGCATGTACAACCATCAAACTAGAGACCAAAGTAGGGCTTGGCAAAATGGAAAGTATCATAGTACACCGTCCTTCCCTAGAATGGAACTTTCATGTCGAGGGCATTCAAGTTGATCCATTATGAATGACTATTTGCATCTCATTATCTCATTTGATGAGAACCATGACACTCACTAAGCCACTTATGTACTATCAAGAAAGAGAGAGATAAAGTGATGATATTATTATATTTTAATTATAATTAGAATTTAAATTTAAATTTCTATTTCTATCTAGTTGGGTTGGGTCGGCAATCAGTGGCCTTAAAAAAGAAAGGGAAGGCCCTATCCACTATATCATATCTATGGGTTCAGTTCTTCATACACCATGCTTACATTGGATATATCATGTTCATACCAACATGTGTCAATTATACCAGTCTCACCCAACATGAATTATACTAAACCAACTAGTCCCCTAACCCCTAACTAACTAATGAATGGAATGGATGTTCCATTTAGAACTCTATTACAACCAGTGAACCAACTTGGTAGACAAATGGAGTTTATGTACCACTAATACAATAGCTTGTCAAACATCTATCAAAATCACACCATCCATTTCAAATGGGATTTGTCTCATAGAAGAAGAAGTAATCCAACCTGTAGGATTCCCTTTCCCTTTTCTCATTCTCACTTCTATGGCTTTACTAGGTAATAGGGAGATTCATGAATTCTCTTACCCATAGGATTCCCTTTCCCTTTTCCCATTCCTTCAAAATTGTTTGCTTATATCACAATGCACTGATTCAATGGCTCTATATGAGATACAACTAGATCCACAACTTATAATTCCATATCTTCCAAAACCAAGTTGTGTACCACCCATTTTGCAACCCCTACTACATACACCTTTTCAGTATTTATGATATCTCATACATTTCAGATATAACAAGTCCCTTCTCTCCTATGGGAATGGAATCCACACTTTGACACCTAATATTCCATAATTATTAGAGGCTTTCACATAAGCATAATCAATTTGATGGTGAAATGCATTACACAAGGTTTTCCCATACTCCCTGCATTTGGTTCTAGCAATTTTTGCACCTTTCAATCGACCCAGACAATAAATACGGATCCCCCACCCCTTTGGGGATGACTAATGGAATATCCTAAACAATTTGACCAAAAATGGTATGAAATGATCTTGTTCCATCCCTTAGTTGGGAAGAGATGTCCTGAGCAATTAGAGAAGCACTTTGATAAACAGATTCAATTTTGACTGACCCAATGGAGGTATTTGCATTTGTCACACTAGATAACAAGGATCACATTTTTTGCACTTCATTAAAATAATAGTTGTACCCATATGGAATTATTTTATTTTTTAGTATTATCCTTATCATCATCCCCATTATCCTCATCAATCCTCCCAGGTCTATAGATTTTTCTACCAATCCCAATCTGGACCCTAGGTGGTTAGACACTACCCTCCCCAATTTCCTAAGGAGTTGTTCCCATGCATCAATTTGTTGGAACCCATTTCCACATTTCTTTGAGCTAGAGGAGGCATGGTCTCTATTTTATGGACCTCCTATAGTATATCATATTTTAGAGTTTATTTTAGAATCTAATCCCATCCCATCCCCATCCCCATCCCCATCTATATAAAGAGGGAGTGGGAGAGGGAGAGGTAGAGGGAGAGGGAGAGGGAGAGGGGAGAGGGCCACCATATAAGTTTAATGGGATAGATATTTGGGGAGAGGGGAAAGGGGGGGCCAAAGAAACTCCCCCTATATAGAGAGAGTGGGGTACCTCCCCATATCTAGACTTAGATTTATGTTCTCCCTTGGGATTAATAGGGTAGCATCGAGGAGAGGAAAGAGCAAGGACCTATCTAAATATCTATGCTTAAGCCTCAAATCCCTCACCCTCACCCTTACCCTCACCTATGGCTATGGGTGTGGGTGGCCTGATTGGGTGGGGTAGGTAGCAGCAGAGTGAGTCTTGGTGGTCAAGCTTCCTATGGGAAAATGTATTCTCTTATCCAAGCTAGAATTTGGTGCTAAAAAATGATTGAGACCCCATATCCATATGCAATTATCCATATGAAGGGAGTATTGCATGACCAAGTGATTAGAGGAGGGATGAGAGATGGTCTATAGAAGTCTCTTACTCATTGCACTAACCATGTTCTATCTAGTATGTTATCTACTATGAATGCACAGGAGGAGGAAGTTGAAGCACTTAGTTTATTAAGAGGGGAAGTCATTGGAATTTTTCAAAACATGCATTGGCCATGTATAGGGGGATATCCAAATACTTACCCAGAGGTAGCATTTGTGAGAACCTCCCAAAAAGGATTGGCTCGATGGTGATTAACATCTATAAATCTCTTCACTCTAGTCATCGAGCCTAGTTAGGGCATATAAAGAGGGGATCCACTCTATTTGGCCCCTCTCCCGCCCCCCATAGAGCCCCAGCCTTGGGGCTCTACCTGGGGCTCTATGGGGGGTTCTACGAGGGGTGGTTATATTTAGTATGTACCCCATATATATATAGGCACCCACCCACCCCAAATATCTAGAGGGGATTGGGGTGCCATCTCTCCATACTATATAGAGGGTTGCCAAAAAAACTATGGATAATTAGAGGACCATCTATCGAGATAGGGGATTGGGGGGTTGGGTTGAGGGTGGCTCAGCTATATATAGAGAGTTGGTACCCTATATCTCTATATGGAGACCCCTAGATAGAGTTGGGTCCCCATAGAGAGATATAGGGTGCTTGACTAACTTCTAGGCATATATAGATATAAGGAGAGGGCTAAGGTTCTCCCTCCTCTCTGGTAGGTTGGGGGCATCTAGTTGGCACTCAACCACCCATATATAAGCCTTTAGGCCAAAGGTTTCCCTCTCCCCAAATAGATCGAGGGGGGTCAAGATCATCCTAGATAGAGTTGGAACCCTTGAGTCCCCCTCTATATAGATGGGGATAGAGGGGGCTAAGCATGTTGAGTCCTTGTGGTCGAGCCACTTGATCGCTTTCCCCATGGCCCACCACTACTTTTTTAGGTTTTTATCTACCACATCATCTTAGTTGTTGTGGTCAATAGGGAGGAAAGAGATGAATGAATTTCATTTTGGGAGAATGATGAAGAATGCACCTATCGAGATGGAAGCCAAAGGTTTTTCTCGTAGGTGGACATATCGAACCAAAATACTCTCTAGGATTGACATCTTGATACATCATTTTCTCATGATAATAATCACTAAACCAACTTGAATCTGAACTATGATTCAGATGAAGTCTCATGTAAATTGAATTGACATTTTGTGCCATATTATAGCGGTGCCCTTTCCCCCTTATCCCCTTAGTTCTCAAAGGTTTTCATTTTTTTGCAAAGGAAAACTCTTCAAATTTATGGCCAACCTTTCCTTCAGTGATATTTCAATGAATAGGAGTATTTCTATTATAGATTTGTATGGAGTGATCAACCAAATTTGGTAGAATGGGAGATCTACGTGACCAAATATTCTTGCAAATCTCTCTATTTCTCCTCATCTTCAACAAGAAAGCATAGACAAAACTACCCTTCCATATAGATCATCATGGAAAAAACTCATTTCATCTCCCCACTACTACTCAAAATCCTACTTTTGGCAACTCTCCTCAAGGTGAGTATCTTATCCCTAAAGCCCCCTAGAGATCTATATGGCTCTTCCCCCTCCTAGATAGATAACATAATATTCACTACTCCATCTAAATATATGGAATAAGATATATAGGGAGGGGGAGGGGGAGGGGGAGGGGGCCTCCTCCCCCCATATGTTTGATTGGAATTAGGGGATACGCTCCCCCTTCGGCCTCCTTGAGAGAACCCCCCATGCCCTATATATAGATATGGGCCACCCCCTCTCTATCTATTCTCTATGAGGAGCCCCAATATATAGAGTAGAATAGATCTATATAGGGCCAAAGAAACCTAGATAAATATATATGGGGGGGATCTATATATATTCTCTATGGGGTGAGCATAACGAATACCCCTTCCCCTAAGCCCTATATATCTATCTGGGCCCCCCAACCCAACCCAATATATAGATATAGATAGTGATATAGATATAGATAGTGATAGTGATATAGATATAGATAGTGATATAGATAGTGAGATAGATATAGATATAGATCCCCAATCTATAGAGTAGATCAAATCTGTATATGGAAGAGGGGGGCCTTATCTATATATAGGAAACTCACTCCCATATAGAGTTTAGTTTAGTTTAGTTTAATTTATATAGAGGGCCAAAAAAACCCATATATGTAGAGAGGGGGCCCCTCTAACTCTATCTAACCCTAATCTATTAGATAGAGATAGAGCCCATTAAACTCAACTTTATATGGATATGGTTGCCCCCCTCCCCTGCCTCTATATAAGTAGGGCCCATTGAATTTATATGGTTGCCCTCCCCTCCCTCAAGATAGAGTTTTTTTTACCTCTAGCCTCTATATAAATAGAGTTTCTCTGGCCTCCCCCTAGATTGATTTATTGATTTATTAACTATAGACAGTGGCCCCCCTCTTTATATATATGGGATAGAGTTAATCAATCTATATAAAGGGGGGAGGGGGGAAATTATATAGAGTTTTTTTGGAAACCATATTAAGTGAAGTGCCTTTATATAGATAGATATGGGATTGAATGGACTAGATTATATATTTGGGGGGAGGGGGGAGGGGCCCCCTCTCTCTAAAGATTAAGGTTAGATAGAGTTAGAGGGGTCCTCCCCCCAAGCCCTATCTATCTGGGGGGCCCTCCCTATATATCTTATCTATAGGGTGGCCCCCCTCATCCGTCTCCCCTTTCAATACAAACTCTATATCTTGAGTTTATATAGAGGGGGCCCTCTATATAAACTAAACTAACTCTAAACTCAACTCTAGACTAGCCACTGTTAGGATAGGGGATAGGGAGGATGAGGTTTGACTTGTTTTAGGAAAGCCACGGCCTCCCCATTCATTTCTTAAGAGATAGACTGGGGTGGCCTCCCCATTCCAGTTTGTTCCTAAGAGATAGAATAGTTGGGGTGGCCTCCCCAGTCTAGGTGCCACCAAGGAAAGGGATAGGTTTAGATCCAAGTCATTGCTCAAGAGATGGGTTGAGATCCAATGTGTTATACACTAATTTAGACAAGCTAATTATATATAGATAGGCCATTCCTTATATATATAGATAGAATTGGGGAATTGGGCCTCAACCAATATCTATCCTAGTCAACCAATATCTATCATAGTCAATTGATGATCTATATCTATATGTCAACGATAGATCATCTCATCCCCTTGAAGAAATAGAAATGATCTTTGAAAAAGCATCTGGTTTCATCTCTATTTCATTGGTTAACTTACCCTTCTCTATGATGTCATGTAGTAGTGTGGGTTCAATATCTGTACTACTCAAAATGGCTCTCTCATATTGGGAGATTTCACCTAGTGGCATTCGATCATGGAACCCTCTCACAATAGTATGAGGAACTAGGATTTGTTTTTCAATAGGAAGTTGTGGATATTGCAGTTGTTTTGGAACTTATATGAGCTTAGCACCTCTATTTGATAGTGCTTGAGTTGTAGCATCATGGTCTGACCTAGATTGAGTAGAGGTAGTGACTTTATAATATTACACCAATTTAGATTTTAAACTACCGCATACTTGTTTCATAGTTTTCAACTGAGCGATAGACCCAATGTGACTGATAGGTAAGCCAACGTTAATAGATGGTCTAATTCTATGATAGAAGAGCTCTATTTCTGGATGAATCTACCCATCTATAATGGGGATCACATTGGTAGGGATATAGGTTGGCACCTCTCCAGCGTGTATTTCAATGATGTGTAATGTGGTCAAGCTACCCACACCTATCTGGTCTGATCATTTTGTGGCTCTTTTTGATAAATGGGAGTGTGAATGGGAAACATCCCTTAGGAAAGCCTCATGGCCTAGTGGGTGGTGAGGTGATAATGAAATTTGTCGATATGCCATAGCCTATTTACTTGGATCATCATAGATGATTAATGTGTGCATTCCATTATCATGATAATATTTTCCCATGGCATACCTAGGATATGGGGCTAGAAATTGTAGAGGAGCAAGATCTAGAGTGGTGGCTGTATTGATTATGGGATACTCTAACATATCCACTTTTGGGGGAATTTGAACCAATTAGGCCATGATCAAGTGTTTCTACCCAATCACTACATAGATGTAATACACACTATCAGAGGTACCAAAATTAAACTCTATATGGTGGTGAGAGCACTTCTAGTTTGATATGATATCAATAGCTATAGATATTTTCCTAGTTTATCAGTCCCCAATGATCAGTTCTCATTGACCATAGCCTATAAGAACTAGGATATCCACCACTTTTAACCTTATTTGCAAAGGTCCATGCACACATTTAAGTTTGATAATCCTAGGTGCTTTCACTTTGACACATCTTCATTTAGCACCCTCATTGACCTATAGTGCCACTTTCCCATCAATAGGGACTCCTAACTCATCGACCACATGACCTAGTAGGGCCTTCCCCACAATAGATCCAATCTACTTAACTAGATCTCCTTATTTTATCATAATGTCATTACCAGATACAATGATACCTACATTCTCACTCTTAGGATTTAATGCTATTCATTTCACACCACCGACAAATTCAACCATTTCCCCAGCTTGAATCTCATTTAATCCATGGACACATGCAATCCCATATCCAACTAGGACCACTCGACTGATCTCATCAACCTTTAGGTTAATGCTATAGTTGGTAATCCCTTTCTCCCATGGAGTAGTGAGTTTTATGTTCTATTCTAATAAAAGGCACAGGCACAAGGAAAAATATGCTTGGACACTAGGATAATCTAACATGGTGAGCACCCATATCCATCTATATAGGGGGATTAGCCTATCTATCTACCCCTATCCTCCCATATCTATAAGAAAATAACTCTCCATAGAGAAAATAACTCTCTACTACAAATAAAATAACACTAAAAGCAAACTCTATATGTAGCCAATGCCCCATATATATCTAAACTCAATGCCTCATATAGAATAGATATACCCCCCTCTATATCTAAAATCTATCTCTATATAGTGGGGGGGGACTTATCTATATCTAGATCTAGGGGGGACTGACTATAGACTAGATAGAACATGGTGCCCCTCCCCTCCCCTACCCTACCCTACCCTATAGATAGAATAGATATGGGTTCCCTTATCTAGTCCCTATTTTCATGTTTTGGTAAAGGTTTTTCCAGTATGAGTGGGTTTGATTCATACTATTTCAACCCAACCTGAGATGGTTTTTGTCCTACTTCTAAAGATATTCCCCTATACTGACCCTAGCTAAAACTACCTAGGAAAAGGCACTACTTTTTGAGTAGCTCTAGCTTTTTATCGAGTATTTATACTCTTCTCATGCTTGGCTAGCCAAGTGTTTAAAATGGGTGACCACCTCCCAATCATGCATGAAGCTCACTTCTTGGCAAGACTCATGAACCCTCAATATCTCTACCTAGTAGGTGGCATCTCAAAGATGCACCTCCTATTGGGTGAGGTCATAGACACATAAGAAAGCCTCCTAGAGGGCATTCACATTCACCCCCTTGCCCTTGGAGGGTTCTATAATCTTGTTGGGTAGTCACCCACTCGGTGAAATCCTAGAGCACCTCCCACATGGTGGGACTCAATTCACCTATGACCATCAGGGTGGCCTAATAACATTCCCATGTGAGGTTGAGGATCTTTGGGGATGGGGTGAAGGGCTCACCTAGAGGCCTTAGGCTTAAATCTAGCTCTAGCCCCCTTTGGAGCAAATCTAAGGGCATCACACCCCTCCATTTCCCAACTCCACCATGCTAAGCTTGAACCTACGGCCATCCATGGGCCCCCTTCTATGAAAGAGACCACAGGGGAGGCCAGCTCTCTGGGAGAGGAAGGCAGAGAGGCCAAAAGTGAGGTGAGAGGGATATTAGGATAGAGATCCACCATCAGTCTAATATATAGATATGTATAGAAAATGGAATGGAGGGAGTCCGACCAAGCCCCTAGAACCAAAAGGTGAAAATGATTATAGAAAGGATCAGGAGCACATAATCTATATGATATTAGAGGCAAATGTAATATGAATATGAAGAGAAACAATGATGTTGAGGTCTAGAATTTGAACTAGAATTTCTTATTTATTTGTTCTTAGTCATCATGGGAGAGAGATTGATGAAATGAAAAATGGATTGTTCCCTTTGCAATACTAATGTCCATGGGATAGAGCTCCCTATACCCTACCCTATTTCCCTATTGAAAAAGTCTAGTGTTTAGTCCCTTCCCTATTGAAAGGTAGAGGAGAGGTCTATTCCCTATTATAAAATTAAAGGTAGAGGTCCTCTCTCTTGAGCACATGCATCTTCCTTTCAATAGGGTAGGGCATGAGAGCAGCCTCAACATGGTGAAGAGGCCATATCCATAGTGATATATATAGAGAGGGGGAGGCCACCCTATATATCTATCCTAGACCCCCCATCCCTATCCCCATCCCCATCCCCATTTATATATAGAGGGAGAGGGAGAGGGAGAGGGGGGCCACCATATAAAAACTACTGCTAGATATATCCCTATATATTCTCTAGGGGCATATCTAATCTATGTCTTGCCCCAAAAA